>BGPR01023781.1:10704-23911 GCA_013235015.1 Araneus ventricosus | reverse complement strand
ATCGTCCTTAATTCCCTCACTTCCTTTTATTGTTGTGCTCGTCAGTAAAATAAATCGGTCTGCTGTTCAATCATTTGAACAACGAAAAAAAAAAACCATTGCATCGAGCATGGTCAAAATTATTGGTTGAAAATATCCAAACTGGATTAATCACATTTTAAAAAAGAAAGAAATATGCAGTAATTTAATTCAGATTTAATTATTTTTCTCTTTCAAATTGCATCTAAAAGGAATTTTATGTCACCTCTACTTCTTTCATCAGTTAGTAACCTCATTTGAACTTAAAGTTGCTTTGAAAATGTCCCCACTCATTCTACTCTTTTTTTATTGTTGCGCTCACGGTAAAATCGTCTGGTCTAATTGTTTGAACTAATGAACGCATAAAAAAGAAACAGCGTTTTATTGGTCATTATAAATGGTGAAGAATTTCTTTTACGCCGTTTAATGACGCTGTTGTGAAAGGTTCAACACCTGCTGCTGTTTTGGCAGATAATTAAATATTTCTTTTTACGGAATTTAAATACTAAGGTTGTAAAAGGAAAGGTCAGGTCGTTCCAATTTGAAAGCAAAAAATGTAAACAACCCTAAACAATCTCTTTCTTTCTTTTTTAAAGATACGTTTTGTACTTTTTCTTTTATTCTCTCGAAAATGTTTATATTTATGGTGGTAATAATGATATGCTAAAATATTTCGTATGTAAGCTAAATGGCAGATCGTATCTATTAAAATAATTGCCATAATATTAAAAGATAACGTTAAAATACTGTAAAAATAAATTAACCAATTTTATGAGTTTTTATATTCTAAGAGTGGGCTAGTGAGTGAAAAAAGTTATGAAAGCGAGCTGAAAATTGAAAGCACGCATTTTATTGATGTGATGGATACTTTTATCATTTTGGTTTTATTAAATTAGAAACTACTGAATTAGCCTACTGAATATACAGAAAACATTTCCTTTTGAAAATTAAAATTCTAAAAAAAGTTTAACAATGTTGCTTTATTAATATAATAAAATTAATAATAACATTTAGTTAATTCAGTAATTTTATCAACTTATATAATCAATGCCGAAAATATAATATGGAAATAAAATTTATTGTTCATTGTGATAAGTTTTAAAATATTAATTCAAGCGGCATTCATTTCATTTGCTTTTGCTAAGAAAAGAAATCTTGTGATAATTATGAACGGTGGCAACTCGTTCGCATAACATAGGAAACAATGAGCTATCAGATCGCGGAGGAGAAGTATTCTTATTCTAATATTTAGATGGATTTAGAAAATGAGCAGAGAGTTGGAATTTACTTTTACGAGTCCGCTAATTAGAATTGGTTAAATGCCTCAACAAGCTGAAATAACTAAAAAAAACAATCACAGAAAACTGAGCGTAGTTAGGCAATGGTGTACGGTCATAATATGATTTTTCATCCCATGTCTTCCCCCGTCACTTAAAGATTTAAGAACTGCTTGATGCAGACGATTGCATATAAATCCTTATATATAAAATAAGAAATAAATCATTTTAGAATAAAAGAAATATGAATTAGTAAATGCGTATTTGATTTTCGAATATCGGCAAAGTATTTTTATTCTGTTTATCTGTGGTAGGTTTGTAAAATACTTCTGGTATTATAAAATAAAATAGCATGCAATTAAAAAAAACAAATGACATCTACTGGTTTACTTTATGAATACCAGTGAGTATATTTATTGAGTGAAATTATCTTGTGTTTCTATATTTTCCCATAACTTGGTGGTAGGCTTGTTTGTTCTATTTGAAAACTGTTGTTTTGTAGTCTGGTCTCGATTCTTAAAATGAGCATATTATAAACATGAATACAATTGAAAGAAATATGAGTCAACATTTTAAAATTTTTTTATTTGAGTTTTGAATGCTTTGAGTGGATTTAAATCCTGGCAGCTATTAGAATAGAACACTGCAGAAATGAATATTTCTGTAATAACCATTTTCTCTCTCTGTGGTTTAGTTTCTTGTGTAAGTGGCACGAGGTATGATATTTTTTTCTGTCCCCTCCAGAGTTTAACTCTATATAATTCACTTATTATTTGACCTTTTGTGCCTCATCATATTTCCTTCTGTTTAAAAAAAAGTCATACTCGCACTAATATTTTGACTTCAAGTATGCCCCTGAAATTGGCGCCAGTATCAAAACCCTTGTAACTTCAAAGGGTCACTACACGACAGAAAGTAGTAATTTGAGTGAAATGAGTTAGTTGACTCTCCGATGTCAGAATTGTTTCAATGTTAGAAATTTTATGCATCATAATTAAATATACTCTGCATATGCGCAAAACAAGTCAAATTTCAGCTCCAAAAAAGAAAATAGCACAGTAGAAAATATAGTAGTACTATCACACAAATCGCAAGTTCTTGACACAAATTGTTGGGAAATTAAATTTCAACTTGAGAAAATATTAAAATGAGAACCATACGCTCATATAGTTTTAGCTCTGATCTATGATAAAGTTCAGAACGTTATAATTTTTTCTGAATTTCAGATCTAAAAAAATTCAAGTAGTCTACAAATCGCAAATTTTGACAAATTGTTGGGAAATTAAATTTCAATCCTGGAAAATATTAAATGAGAACCATACGCTCATATAGTTTTAGTCGATCTATGATAAAGTCGAACGTTATAATTTTTTTCGTTGAATTTCAGATCTAAAAAAAATGCTATAGTCTACAAATCGCAAAATTTTGACAAATTGTTGGGAAATTAAATTTCAATCCTGGAAATATTAAAATGAGAACCATACGCTCATATAGTTTTAGCTCGATCTATGATAAAAAAGTTCAGAACTTTATAATTTATTTCGAATTTCAGATTCAAAAAAAAAAATGCTATAGTCTACAAAATCGCAAAATTTTGACAAATTGCTAAAATTAAATTTCAATCCTGAAAAATATTAAAATGAGAACCATACCTTACATAGTCTTAGCTTAATCTATGATAAAAGTTCAGAACGTTATAATTTTATAATTGTTAATATAAATAAAATAAGTCGAATAGATCTAAAAAAAAATGGTATAGCATACAAATCGCAAATTTTGACAGATTGTTGGGAAATTAACTTTTTCAATCCTGGGAAAATATTAAATGAGAACCATACGCTCATATATAGCTTAGCTCCATCTATGATATAAAAAAGTTCAGAACGTTATAATGTTTTATAAATGTTAATATGTCTAATATTCTAACTCTCATGTAGTCCTATGGCCTAATGGATAAGGCGTCTGACTTCAGAATCAGAAGATTGCAGGTTTGAGTCCTGTCGCGGACGGAAGTGGAAACTGGTTTTATTTTATCCCCAATGCTTATAAAAAATGGTTTAGCAGCTTTTAAAGATTTAAATTGATCTAATTTTGCCCCTTCCTCGCAGACTAAATGTTATTTCGGAATTTTTCGCCTCTTCCCGCGCGTTCCTGCTTTACAAGGAATAATTAGGCAAAATAATGAATGGAATGTTTCTAGTTTTGTCCTTTATGCAGTGATACCTCGAGAGATATTTATTTAATTCGTTCCGCAACCTTGCTCGTGTGTCAATTTGCTGTATCTCAAAGCAATTTTCCCATTGAAATTAATTGAAATGCTATTATGTTAATCCGTTCCAGCCCAAAATGCTACCCTAATTGCTTTTGTTACGTGTTTTTGAATAAGAAAAATGTATTATAAATGACAACATTGTATAAAAAAACATAATAAAAGAGAATAAAGCAAAATTGGTTTTATGAAGTGTACATACACTGTACCGTTCGTATCTCAAAATGTCGCTCGTATTTCAAAAACAAAAAACTCGCTGCTCTGGATGCCTGTATCTCAACAACTCGTTAGGGGCTGTTCAAATATTACGTAAGCACCCAAAGGGGGGGAGGGGTCAGGATTTGGCTTATTTTTGCTGACAAGGAGGGTAGAGCAGGAGTGATGCCATTAAGACATTAAATACTTTATTGAAAATCTCTTTGTAATTTGGTAATAAATAATTAATTTTAAAATAATTTGAAAAAAAGTTAAATTTGACAAAAGAAAATTAAACTTGATTTTTGTGTTTAAAACTTGAAATTATAAGGAAATTAACCATATTTTTTTAGTCATTTTAAGCCTAGCTGGAGTTTTTATTTGAATTGGGTCCCAAAATTTTTAAAATTAGATTATTACTGTTATACTGCCTGTAAAAAAAGACGGGGGGGCTGCAGTTTGCTTGTTAACATTATAAGAGGGGTTGGCATCTATTATTTTTGTCACATGTGGAGTAAATGCACCAAAACATGCTTTACGTAGTTTAATATTTGAACTATCTCATGTCAGGGCAATCGTATCCTCGAGGTACCACTGGGCCCTGTACTTTTAAAAAATTGGTGAACCTTGAAATGCCAATAAAAGAAGACCTATTAAAATAGTTTTCAACCCTCTGACTGCGTATCCCAAGTGATCGTGGGTTGGAAACCACGGTTTCTTTCTGCTGCATCCAGCTGATTTTCACAGGCTAATGTTTGAGTCGAATAAGCTGAAAGCTGTTTGCATGTTGCATATAAAACAACTCACAGCTTGGCTCCAAAGTGGTATTTGCAAAATGTTGCATCTAGCAGAATAATTTAAAAATTTATGTCATATTTGTATAACTGCACTAAATATATATAATTATTTTCTCCTTTCAAGTCTTTTAATCTATAATTCATTTTATGAATGGAATATTAAAATCAAATATGTTCTCAAATTCATCAACAGACGGTTACGTGAATGAATCAAAAATTTAATTTAATCAATCGATTAACTGATAACTTGTAAATATTAAATATGTACACACTGAGAATTGCTACAAATATACAAAAAAATTAAAATTCTAGCATAAAAAAGAAGTGAAGAAAGAAGAAGAAGAAAAAAAAAAATAGTTTCAGAATCTACATTACAAACTTGAAGCAAAATAACCGAAAGGAGGGTCGAACCTGGACTGAGTATTTTGAATAGGTGCCTTACCTTCATTCATGAATTCCTGATACTTTGAACAGTAATCAAATGCATCAACATTCATCTATACTATAAAAGGCAATGCTTAGTGTGTGTGTGCGTGTGTGTTTGTCTGTTATCCAGACGGCTTATCGTGCACTTATAGCCATGAAAAAAATTTAAGTACACAGGTAGCTCAATGGTGACTGAATGTGCACCAGTCAAATTTTAAATTTTGGTCTAGAAATTTTTTTATTAATGTTTTGTGTGTTGTTTTGCTGATTTTTCGCACTAATTTCAATAGAAGGTTACACAGAATGCTTTCATGATAAAATATATACCATCGAGTATTAATGCTGATTTGTTCTAATATTCTGCTTCGAATTTCAACGTAATTTACTGATTTTGAAATTTTTTTAAAGTGTCACTTTCTCCCAATTTTAACTGTCATGTTTTCCATCGCCAAGTCCAACGTTCTAATAAACCTATGCTTTCCAGTTTTTTTATGGGTCAACAAGATATTTACTCTCATTTAAAACAAGAACGGTTAAATATCTTTGTCCGTTCGTTCTAATAATTTTTTTTCTTCTTAGGAGTTAAAATTCTTTCGAATGAAGTTCTTTCTCCAGGAACTGTGAGTTTCTCCCCTTGCTACGGCTGAGCGCCATCTGCTTTGGAATGTATCTCTCCTCATTCTTTTAGCATGTCGGGTTTGAATAATTTTAGAAATCCATTTTCGTTGGAGCAAGGGGTTTAGTCGTAAAATTAAGACGTTGCTGGAAGATTCTGACATGGCGAGATAAGTTAGGTTTCATTGAATTATGAAGAATTTTTTTCGTGATGATGTAAAAGGTTTTCTTTACCATCATGGTAAAATGTGCCATAGCTTTTCACACGCAAGTCCAGAGGTGATTTATTAGAGGGGTACTGTCGTGACCTTGAACGTCACGGTATTGTGGTTGGGGACTGTATTACATCAGCATAACTATAGATAACCATGCAGTATATTAAGTTTTCACGTTGCAATTCTTTTTTTTTATTTATTGTTTTGGAATAACGTATCTCTGATCTGCTTCTACATGTCATTATCGCGGGAAAAATCATAGCTGTATCTTTGTTTATTGTTTCAGAGCTTTTCGTGTCATTGTGGGCGATTTTTTTTTTCATGTTTTTGAAGTCCTAGATTCCACGGCAACCGCCGTGCGTTCTGCTATACTTATTATAAAAGGCAATGTTAGTGCGTGCGTGCGTGTGTGTGTTTACGTTTGTCGCAGTGTCCAGACGAATTATCCGCACTTACAGCCATGAAATTTGGCACACAGATAGTCGTAATGGACTGAATGCACCTCGAGCGAAGATAATTTTAATCTAAATTTTTTATGTAATGTTTGTAAGTTGTTTTAGGGATTTTTCGCACTAATTTCAATAAAGAATCGTCCAAATAATTGTAAGACAAAATAGATAGACACATCGGAAAGACACGCGATTTCCGTTCTATGAGTTAGTTTTGAATTTTATCGTAACATTTGAATTTTGAGAATTTGCATTTTAAAATTGTCCTTCTATATTTTTAACTGTCAATTTTTATTTACTGCATCCAACGTTAATAAACCTTGATTTTCAGTTTTGTGGTAAATCAACAGAAGGTTTATCTCTTGTAAAAAGAACGTGTTAATATCTTTCCCGATTGTTTATATTTTTCTTAAAGGGTTAAAAATTTTTTCAATGAGATTCTTTCTCGAAGGTGAGTTCTCCTGGCTGCAGTTAGTCGCCATCTGTTGGCAATTATTCTCCACTTCCAAGTGTTTTTCTAGGAATAATTTGGAAATCATTTGGATGCAGGGTTTAGTCGTAAATTAACAGCATGGAAGATTCTGACATGGGTGATAATTTTGAACTTCCTAACGTAATTCGCTGAATTATGAGAATTTTTTGTGTGAACTAAAAGAGTTTCTACCAATCCATGACAAATGTACCATAGCTTTTCGCGCAAGCTCCGAGGGGGACATTGAAGGGGGTAATCTGTCGTGACCACAGGAATAGTCACGCGTAATTGTAGTTTGGAGACTGTATTGCATCAGCATCTTAGATATCGTCCGATTTGTATATAAAGATTTTCTACTGCTGCAATTTTTTTTTATTGTTTTGAAATAACTACTCTATACTGCTTTTCTACATGTCAGTTATCGGGAAAATCAATGTGTATCTTTTTTGATTTTATTCTCAAAACTTTTCCATGTCAGTTGGACGATTTTTTTTTTTTCACGATGTTTTGAAGTCCTGATTCCACGGCAAGCCGTTGCAGCTTTCTCTATCTATACTTATATAAAGGCAATGTTTGTGTGGGCAAAGTGTGTGTTTTGTCTTCGCGAGTCCAGACGAATCTATATCGCACCGCCATGAAATTTGGTACCAGGTAGTCGTAATGGTGACTGAACACCCTCGTGAATCAAATTTTAATCTAGAAATTTTGATTTATTTAATGTTTGTGTGGTTTTGGGTCATTTTCACTCTTAATTTCTCAATAGAATGGCTCTTCAAATAATTATACGACAAAAATAGATGAACCACCGGAGAATGAACGGATTTCCCGCTAATGAAGGATTAGTTTTGAATTTCATCCAATTACTGAATTTTGAGAATTTTTTTAAAATTGTCACTTTCTTCTATATTTTAACTGTCATATTTTTATTTATACGCTAACGTCTAACAGAAAACTATGATTTTCCAGTTTGTGGTGGCTATAAGGAAGTTATTCTCATTTTAAAACAAGAACGGTTAAAATATCTTTAGTCCGTCTCGTTTTTAAAGCTTTTTCTTAAGCGTTAAAAAAAATTCTTTTCGACGACAGTTCTTTCGGAACGTGAGTTTCTCCCCTATACGGCTAGTGCCATCTGTTGAATTATTCTCTCCTCACCTTTAGCATGTTTTCTAGGAATAATTTGAAATCATTTCTGCTGGATGCATAGGGTTTAGTCGTAAATTAAGAAGTGCTGGAAGAATTTCGACATGGTGATAAGTTGGCTTTGAACTTAACGTAATTCTGAATTATGAGAGAATTTTTCGTGATGAACTAAAGAGTTTCTTTACCATCTGCGTAAAATGTGCCATAGCTTTCGCGCAAGCCCAGGGGGGTGACGAAGGGGTCATCGTGACCTTCAAACGTCACGCAGTACTGTGGTTTGAGACTGTAATTGCATCAGCATACCACACGATCTGCTGTTATAATAAAGACTACGTTGCAATTTTTTTTTTATTGTTTTGGAATAACATTACTCTATACTGCTTTTCTACATGTCATTATCGCGAGGAAAATCAATGTAGTATCTTTGTTTTGATTTTATTTCAAAACTTTTCCAAGTCATTGTGGACGATTTTTTTTTTTTTTCATGTTTTTGAAGTCCTGATTCCACGGGCAACGCCGTGCGCGTTCTGCTAGTATTTAATAATCAAAAGATACATTAAAACTACGCTTGCCTTGAGCAGGTTTCTGTATAGTTTTTATTTTAACATGAAGACGAACACTACCACACAAGGCAGACTTAAGAACATGGTGCGGTCCGCCAAGTTGAATTTTTTTCCCTCGCCAAATTGATTTCTCGCCAAATGTGGTCATTTTGTTGGCAACCCTAAAACTTTGCCAGAATTTCTGATTTGTGCCAGAATTTGAGAAAATTCATGCTAAATTTCATACAATTTTAAGAACTATTTTCAATTTTATGTACTATTTCCAATTTTATGTACTATTTACATTTTTTGCCAAGGCTGTCATCAGAATCGCCGCCATCTTGAAACCATCCAAGATGGCGGATATCTGACGACTTTTTGGATGACTGGCGCAATTTTCCAGTTTGGCGAGAAACCACACCATGTTCTTAAGTCTTACCTACAAAGGGTACATGAATTACATTGCATAACGTTTTTCTCACATGCGCAGTAAATAGCGCTTGCAGCGCCCTCTTTTTTTCAATTACGACACTGAGTTGCAACACTATCCAAACCAGATGCGCTTAATTTCTAATTTTTGTTTAACACCAAATGCAGATTCACCACTAGATTTGGATTTCTATAGAGAAAAAACTGTTTATGCTATTAATTTATATTTCTTTACTGTTTAGTCTTTGCGGTGCGTAAGCAGGAGAACTTGAAGTGCGTATCCGTAGTGGAAACAGTTTCTAATTAATAAAAAATAAACTATTTAATTGTCACCAAACCTTCACTTTAACCAGTGGCGAATCCGGAGGGAGGGCTATCAGGCTGCAGCCCCCACCCCCCGAGTTAAACCAAAATTCTTAATTTTATTTAAAATCACTACAACTGTTGGTTCTTAATTTTCATTTAATAAATTTCATTAAAAAAAATTCATTAAAAATATTAATAAAATCGTGACAGCATTGGTTTTTGGCTTGACAGGCTCGAAAATTTTCCTAGTTTTCTAGTTATTCCAGTTGCACTTGTAGCTTTGACGAGGTCGAAAACATTTTTTGGCTACTTTTTTCATTGTATTTTTTATTAAATTAATGTTCTTTACGATTCTTATGGTAAGGTGAGGAAAGTCTGTAAAGTTAAAGTGTTTTGGTTTACATAAGCCCTGAGGTTTGAGATTCGTCACTACGATACAAAATTTTTATGACCTCAGTCCCCCTCCCCCCCGACCCGAATCCTGGATTCGCCACTGACTATAAACTTCCTTATGTTTCATAGTATTTGTAATCAAAATTTGAAGAAAATCTATGAAATAATTTTAGATTTCTATAGCGTTTAATAAAATTGGCTAAACATAATAGCTATTTTGTATATCAGATTTCGAAACTTCGCAGCAAAATTGTCCTGACGGAGATGTTTTCTAACAGACAGATAGATGACGGTTTTCTAACAGAAAAGAGATCACGAGCTGATACATGAAATTTAAGACGCCCTGCAATATAATTTCTTTTTTCTGTTCCGAAGTATTGGTTTAGTTTAGTTATATAAACGACCCGTTTTGAAGCAACACGAGGGCTATTTTGGGACAGACCTTGTAATTTTGAACCGCCGTCAGATGACGACACCTGAGCTAACATGTACTACCTGGCCAAAAAAAAAAAAGTCGCTATCCTTAATATTTGGTTGGACCAACTTTTGCTTGGATTAAAGTGCCCATTCGACTGCCATTGTTTCAATAAGATTATGTATAGTTTCAGCGCTTATTGGCGTCCAAATTTGCAGCAGTTAGTCACCGATACTCTGAACTAACGCTAACGACAGAAGAAACCAACCACCCTGTAACCGGTGTTCCAGTATATCCCAAAGATTTTCGATTCGGTTAAGATCCGGGCTTTGTGATGGCCAATTCATGTGGAAAAATGAGTCCTCACGTTCCATGGACCATGTGTTCCCTGAATGTTCCTCCTAAAACCTCATGTTCCCTGAATGTTCCTCCTAAAACCTCATGTTCCCTGAATAATAAGTTCACGGTGGATCTTGGCATTGCCGTCCTGGAATATGCCAGTTCTATTGGGAAAGAAAAAATCCATTAATGGGGTGACCTGGTCATTAAGCACGTTTAAATAATGCTGCGACTTTATTTTATTATCGCATAATGTTGCTGATCGCAGACTAGACACATTGAAGCAACCCCAGATCACCCTGCACAGTGTGCACTATGCATGAAGGGTCCATCTCTGCGTGATGTTCCCTTCTAACCTTAGTGCCCCCATTGTTCTGGAATAGGCTCGATCTTGACTCATCAGACCAAATGTCATTCCCCACTGCTCAACAGTCCAATCTTTACGCTGCTTAACAAATTGGAGCCGTTTTTTACAGTTAATTACGGAAACAAGTGGTTTTCTTGCGGTTATACAACTGTTCAGTTCCATTCCTTTAATTTCTCGTCGAATTGTGCGATTTGATACGCCCTTATGTCCCATGTTAAACATTGCAGTGAGTTCAGGAGGTATTTTTTGCGATTTTTCTTAACCAGTAGCTTCAGAGATCTTCTTTTTCCACACCACATAAGGCTCACCACTACCCTTCCAGGTTTTAATAATACGATGGACAATTCCAGTAATTTCAGTAATCTATTTAGTTGTTTTTTGATTGGTGGAGGCCAATAATTTAACCTTTTAAAATCGGAAACATTTTTCCCTCCAATACGTTGAACAACTTCACACATACTTGTTACAGAAATGATCAATTGCACAGTGCTTCAGCACTATTTAAAGGTTAATTAGAAGCGCCACCTTTTAAATCGCTGTACTACCGAACCAGTCAGGATTTCAGTGATCTCTTTAGTCGTTTTCTGTGATTGGTGCAGGCCAATAATTTGGCCTTTTAAAATCGGAAACATCTTTCCCTCCAACACGTTGAACAACTTCACACATACTTGTTACAGAAATGATCAGTTGCACAGTGCTTCAGCACTATTTAAAGGTTAATTAGAAGCGCCACCTTTTAAATCACTGTACTACCGAACCAGTCAAGTATTTCAGTGATCTCTATATTCGTTTTCTTTGTTTGGTGCAGGCCAATAATTTGGCCTTTTAAAATCGGAAACATCTTTCCCTTCAACACATTGAGCAACTTCACACATACTTGTTACAGAAATAATCAATTGCACAGTACTTCAGCAGTATTTAAAGGTTAATTAGAAGCGCCACCTTTTAAATCGCTGTACTAAACGAACCAGTCAGGGGCTCTCATGTATTTGCATATTTATTATTATTATATAGGTTTCTTAACTATATATTGTGCATTATTCTTAATTTTCCTTCTAGATATGAACTTTTCACCGGACCCCCTACTGGCGTTATTCCAGCGAAAGATGTGTTTTTACAGCCTTCTTAAGAACATCGGATACAAGAAACAGACAGCCGGCGGCATGTTTTTCTCAATGCTGCACGCAGAAGAGATCTCGTGTATCCCAATCCCCGTTGACAGACACGGGGCACATGTGCTGGGTCGTCTCTTTTCTTCGAGATGATGACTGGAACCTTGATAGGGGGAAGAATCATCTTACTTATAAAAAAAAAGATAAAGAAAGGGTGGTTTTCTTCAACCTTCATTTGTCCAGAGATCTCACGTGCTGGGTGAAAAAAAGAGGTAGGATAATGTTTCGGATTTTACTGTTTTATTAAAATAATCTGTCTCGCAATCTGAAAGACGGGGATGAAATTGATTTATTTTGAAATTTCCGAGCAAGGTTTTAATTGGCTTTTTCATGCGAAGAGTTGTGTAGTTTCGCTTCAAGAAGATAAATCTCCGAATCATTGGTGTTAAGATGACATTTACAGTTTGGATTGAACCGCTTTCTTTTTCTAATTCTCAAGGGGTTTATTTAAGAATTTTGGTCAGATTTTATTGATTGATTGATTTTTAATGACATGGGACCTTACAGGACCATTCTGGCCAAACACTTGTAGAAATGCATCATTGTATTTGACAGGTCCAAACATAAGTGTCGACATGAGCTGTACAGAAATCCATTTTGCAATTGAGTTCTTTAATAACGCAATAAGCAGGATGGATGAAGGTCTGTATAAAAATGCATCAAACTTGTAGATGTGTGTCTACTTTTGGTCTGGATTCGCCTATGGGTAGACTATCTGTTTGTTTCTCCTTCCTTCTGTATGTGAACATGATATCTCAAAAACATGAGCTAGATAAATGAAATTTTGTGTGTGGTCTTGACAGCAAAAATTGTACATCTACTGCGTCATGCCTCCAATCTCCACGTGACTGTTCCAGCCCCACGGCCGATAGAAGTGAAATAAAGAGTGGGAGAAACAGTTGCGCGGGAGGCATGAGAAGCCATGGTGGATGTTTTGCAAGAGGACTCCGATATATGCTTATAGGGATTATGAGCGAACTTGAATATTCAGTGCAAATATTGCAAATATTTGTTTATACATCCCCATTTACTGAAATCAATTGTATTAATAAATTAGCGTGGAAGAAAAAAGAGAGATTATTGAAGTCTGGAGTAGACAGTGTGGTTATACTGTATTAAATTTTGGGTACTTACGTATTAACGCCACCGAGGCTACAGATTGGCGGCAATGCGCCAATAAAGAGCAATCTTGTTTACAAAAACCGCCAAACTGGCGGCACTTAAAAACCGCCAAACTGGCGGCACTTAAAAACCGCCAAATCTGTAGCTGCGGTGGCGTTGGCGGCACTTAAAAACCGCCAAATTGGCGTTAATACGTAAGTATAAAAACCGCCAAATTGGCGTTAATACGTAAGTACAAAAACCGCCAAA
>BGPR01023780.1:945-23911 GCA_013235015.1 Araneus ventricosus | reverse complement strand
TTTAATGGTTTGAAGTTTTGAAATGCCAGCGCATTTTAAAAATTGCGATTGACGTTTAACCCGCGTACTTTTCGTAGCCTTGCGCCTGTTTTATTACTTGTCTATATGAATGCCTCCAATGCAGTTAAGTAACTGTCAGTGTCATGTAACAAGTAATTCCACGTTGTCGGAGTCAGCTTTTCTTTCTTATGCCTCACGTAAACTATGATTTTACAGATTTGAATTATAATATTCAAGTAAATTTTGCGCTTCAAATAAACAACAAAACCCTTTCGGAGTTGCAATTATTATTTTTAACATCATGTGGTAAAAGGAGAACGTAAGGAGCATAAGAAATGGAGAAAGCAGAACAAACTAGGCGAAATAGTTATAATAACATCAGATGGAATTTAATATAGATAGGGTTTTTATATTGTTCATGATTGTTTTCTTTAGGCTAAACTTTAAATAAATTATCATCATCATTTTTTGTAATATGATGATGATAATGTAACGTAGTTCTTACAGTTTTAAGGAAATAACGTCTACTAATAGATTCCATTTCTAAAAAGTTCAAAATGGGTCGTCTACATATTTATAATTGCTCTAACTTCAAAATTTCCAATGACAACACATATTTTTCTTGGAATATTTAAATCTACATAAAAATATATGCTGGAATACCAAGTTTCATCATCCCAGCAATTTTGGTTTCGGAATTATAAGCAAATGAAATTTTGAGTTTCTAATGTTAAGTAAAACTTTGAATTTTTATTGATATCTTCAGAAATAATGTGACTATTTACCTAGAATTTGTTTATGTAGTATTATGAATTATTCTAAAAATTTTACACTTCTACTTTTTATTTGAAAATAATTTTGAGTACATGAAATATTTTATCAAAATTTCTGTTGAAACAGTTTTCAATAACAACGCTTATAAATTTTAACAGTAATCGAAGCATATAGCCATTTGATAAGCCCATGCAAAATTTCAGTATATTCGTACCAGAAGTTTTGACAATAAATTTTCAATCTTCGCTGTAAAACGATGCACTTAAGGGTACGACTTATACTCCTAAAACGTTTTCATCTTAATATAGAAAAAAATCATTGTAGCTATGTATGTGGCTATGTTCCACATCTCCTCCTAAGCCAATGGACTGTTTTGAACCAAATTTTACACACTTATTATTTCAGACAAGGGAGAGACACTTATGAACTTTTCAAAGTTCGAAAGTTAATTAAACAGTCAGTTAATTAGAAATTAACCGAAACCGTTTATCCGCCGTGACTTCGGAGCAAATTGGCCGACAAAAAATATTTTTATGCCATCTTAAAGTTCAAAGTTTACCTTTTCAATGATACCAATTTATATCTGTGACATTTTTCCTTCAATTTTTCCTAATTTCTTTAATGTTTAATAATTGTTAATTACGTGCAGACGATTTTGAAAAAAAAGCAAATTTATAGCTATCCGTTGCTAGGCAACGGTTAGACTTTGAACTAATTTACCTTTATTTCTGAAATTTTTACTTATTTTCATAAATATGTTTTATATAAGAATAGACTATGTTGTATAGAGACTAAGTTTCTTTATATATATGTTTTATATAAGAAGTCAACCGTCAACATTTTTACCGTAAACTTTAAAAAGCCCCCAAATCTTATTAAAATTTCAATTAATTGGAAGTTAAGCAAGAATTTGCCATTTTCCGTGATATTTTTGGAAAATATGCATTATGTCACAAAAACTATTTTTACACATAATAAAAATTTTAGAAATTAACTTTTCATGACACAACTTTCATTTCTGTTCAATTCGTTGCGCTCGTTTTAATAATTTTTCAAAAATTAAAATTAATTCTCAATGAAAAATTTACTATTTACAGCACTTTTAATAAGTTATAATACCAGTCGCAAAACATCCCTTAAAATCTTTCTTATAGTGAAGATTTATGAACAAAATTTGAAGTGCCTATGCAATAAATACTAATAACTTACGAAGAAAATTAGCTATCGGCGGATTTTAAAAATCGTCTGGTTCAACTGATATTCCCAGTTAAATTTTTAAAAAACATTTCAGACGATAAAAGAATTTTGGCTATTGTAATTTTCTATATAAAGGTAGTGTTTTACATCAACAATATTAGACATGAAAGTATTGCAATCCCGAGCAACGCCGGGCGTAAAAGCTAAACTTAAATAAAATCATTACATTATTTAATTTTTAAACTTTAATATATGAGTTTGACTATTTATATATATTACAAAAATTTATAAATTAAAGTGGTGTAATGTTAATCGATTTTGTTTTTCCATGCATCATGGTTTAGTGACTGTAAAATGTATATCATTACTTTGAAAATAACATTTAAAGTGCGAAATAATTTAGAATACTACTACCGACATTTAAAGGCAAGCAGAGAACTTCAATAAGTAAATGTGGAGACGACCTCTTTTATGTCGAGAACATAAAATGTGAAACATCCTCCAATCTATTACTGATATATTAACCAAAATTAATATCCTGGGTTATTTTTTCATAAGAAATGTATATATATATAATCATAAAAAGGGCTGTTGCCATTGAGAATTTTGAAGTTAGTGCCATTTTAAATATGTAGATGACCCCTTAAGAGAATTTCAATCTTAGAATATTTTAGTATGCATTATTTCCTGTAAAACGATTTAGTTTTAAAAAGCGATAATTAAGGGCAGAATAATTCTCGGTGGATCCTTTTTTTCACCTCGACTGTACTTCTCTGAGTTTCAATGAATTCACGAACAAAGAGAAAAATGCAAAGAGAAAAACAAAGAGAAAAAATGTTTCGGAGTGGTTTGTGCATGCAAGATCTGGAAATCTGTCGATATTTGATCTATATTACAAGAACTCAAAAGCAATGTTATTAAAATAAAGTGCATATAAATAAATAACTATTTTATATTTCCATAATTTCTATTGATAATGGGTAATTTTAAAATTTAACTATGTCTAAATTTTAAAATATGATACATATCATAACCTATTTATCGCAATATTGTTATTTTTGTGGTATTTTATTATTTTTATCTAATCTTTTTTATTACAATTAATTTAATTTAAATAATGAATAAATACATTTGAAATCCTCATATACTAATGAGCCCTGTATGGAACGGAACGAAACCTGTCTAAAATGGAAAATTTTTCTAGTGCCTTTAGATTCCGTTTAGTACAGGTTTCACTGTATCATTATTTACTTGTTCTTGTGAGAGCGGTCATAAGAAGCCAAGATAAAAAAAATCGATACAGTTTTTTGCAAAAAATCACAATTTTAAATTCTGTTATGGAACTGCTCTGCGTTTCGGCGTTGGAAATTATATTAGTTTCTGAGATGCGCACTATTGCGAAAGTAGCAAGAGTTCATTACTCAGATATTAATAATGTTAATTTACCACTATTTTAATTAAGTTGTTTAATCAAACTATATATAGAAGTTTCAGGAACCAAGTTACTTCATTTGGCCCAAGACATTCAAGCTAATTATTAAACTTGTATCTTATCGATGCGGTCTGGTGTTTATCAGACTTTCGAGTGAGCCGTTTTTATGGTACGAATACACGGGTCGGTTAGAGAACACACGGCTCAGAGCTGAAAACGTGTGTTTGGTGTTCACACGGAGCGTTTAGCGAATCGTCGCTGCCAGGTGGCGTTGCATATTCGGTATTTCGGCGGTAAACGGAACGGATCATTGAGAGAGAGACGTGGTTAAAAAATGGAAGTGTTATTATTGGAAGAGGAGGCTCTCGCATTGTTTTTAAGCAAACAATTACGGAAGAAAAAGCTGAATAGAAGATTTTGGACTTACAACTTTAATTCAGTTATGCATCTCATTAAATTTTGAAATGAATAGGTTTTTACTGCCTTTTTTTGGTAGGATTGCCTTTCATTACAACGATGAAGATTATTATTATTATGAAACTGTATAAAATGCATCAAATAGCCTAAACATATTAATTACTGATAATTTAAATTTTTAAAAACACTTCATTCTAATTGTTCTATTTCTAAACTGCTCACACATAAAAATCTAAAAAGCCTAAGTTTAACCAGCTATTGAAATCAAACCAGCCTATCAATAATTAAAAAAATTGTTCAATTTGAGATCGTTTTAAATTCCATACAAAATGTAAAAACTATTGCATGAAAATATCACAGCATTATGCACTCACCCTTTTCTACTCAAATTCTACTGATATGCATGATAAACGTTTTAAGTAGCAAAATAAAAATACACTTTTCATTCCACACATACAATCGTAAATAAATTTTAATCACTCAACTACAACAATGAAAATTATTGCTATGAAACTTTATAACATGCATCAAATAGCATAAACACATGAATTCCTCATAATTCATTTTTCTTTAAAAAACACTTGTTCTACTAAAATTCTACTGATATACATGATAAGCATTTTAAGTAGCAAAACCATATATAAATACTACACATACAATAGAAAATAAATTACAAACATTCAGTAAAAAGCCATACATACTGATAAGTATTTATTATGTGAAAATGAGAATGCGCCAATTCGTAGACATTTCAAAAGTTACATGTGAAATATTGTTCAACTGATCAAAAACGATAATAATTTTAAATAAGTTGTGACCTGTATTGTTGCAAGCTATGCATGAAAATGTATTCTGAAATCTGTCAAAATTAAAGAAAAAATTTCTTGACAACAAAATTCACATTCATAAGATAGTTTTAAATCTTAATATATAGAAAAAATACTGCAAGAGTATTTCAAAGTTTATCCCGAAAACATGAAAAAATGTAGTTTGATTTTACCTTCTCATCCTACATAGATGCACACACATATTCGCTTTAATTAGAAATAAAAGTTTTAAAGCTTAACAATATCATTGCATACAGTATATAATTAACCGCAAAAGTAAAAAAAAAATGTTTTTAATCGTATAAAAACTTAGTTTTGAAAAAAGTTTTTACTTATACCTTCAAAAACATATTCGGTTTCAGATACTGCCATCTACCTAGGTCGAATGACACTTGCAAAAAATATCACGTCTGAACACTGTAACTTATTTCTATAGTACCATGCAATGAGTTTCAGCCAAAACCAGAGCAATGTCATTTGCAGAGGAAGGTACACGCGCGGCAATAACCGGTTACAAAACTTTGTCGCGCCTGTGTGAACTGCATCATTAATGAACACTGGGTCATGTGTCGCCTCAGAGCGGCAGCTTTCCCCGTATCCGAGGCGTGTGTCCGTGTCTTTAATTAGTATGACTGCTTCCTTTGGATGGGCGATTGTGACTATATCCCTTTTCGCTAAATTTTATGACTCGAGCTTTGAAAATTTTCAAATCAATTTTCAAAATTTGACTTTTTTTATTCTTTTAAACTTGAAGAATGTTGCATTATTTATTTTCTTCGTAGGACCAGAAATACCCAGGAACATCTTAGGCCCCTTTCACATTATGCGGTTTCAACCGTTACGGCTCAAAGTTGTTTACTTTTTTGCCGTTTCATGTTTGCTTTCACACTTGACGATTCGCACAGTCAGTATATGAGTGCGGTTTCTCATTTCCTAGCTGTTTCCGTATGGATCGGAAGCAAGTAGCTGCAATAGGATCTTGCAGCCATCAATAAAATGAAACGAGACTATAATCGCCTCACTTTTGGAAAAAAACGTGCAGATGAATGCCCGAATGTTTGTAGCATCTTTTGATAAATTCCACAACCGAATCAAAAATTAAACTCTGCGGCAAAATACTAAAATTTGGAACTGCATTCAATCGACAAAAATGGTAACTGCCCGCACAATCATACGTAGGTGAGAAATGTCCTCCCTCTGCTGTGAGGTGAACGTTTGGAGAGGGGGTGCCAGCTCAGGTGTCGCCCTCGTCATTTGACCGCGGTTTAAAATGACGAGGCCTGTCCTCGTGTTGCTTGAAAACGGGACGTTAATATAAGTAAACAAAATAGCAAGTAACTGGCACTTATTTTTAAATCTTAATCGTTTGTGTTTAAAACATAAAGGGTTATAGGACCTTTAAAAACGTAAAAGCAATAGCGAAAGTTCAACTGTTTATTACTTAGGAAAAACTTATAGATTTTGTTTACCATAATTACATAAGATGAGTTCCTCCCTAGATGTGACTTCTAATAAGAATAATTGACTGTATAAAAATTTAGACTTCTTAATTTTATCAGAATTACATTTATTCACTCAAATAACTGAAAATTTAATTTTTTATACCATTTTTCCAGTTGGAAGTACAGTGGATTGCCAATAAAATGTGGGCACTTTACAATTTGCATGTTTTTTCAAAGATCTCCCGAAATCCTGCATTAATTTTCTTAGAATTTCGAACATGCAAAGATTACCATTGAACTCACATTTTACGTAAAAGATACTGTCACGAAAGTATTTAGAAGACGGACCGGAAATTAATAAAGACAAAAGAAAATCTGGGGTCTTCCCATTTCACAGAAAGCTGACAATAATTTGCAAATTTCATCAATGGGCTTCCCTAATATGCACATTGCTTACTTGCATTTTCGCAAATATAGCAAGTATATTCTGGAAGATATAAAGGTTTCTTAAAAAATTTACAAATTTGTTCGCATGTTTTTTTCTTATAACTTGCAGAGTTTTAAATTTGTAAGTTTCTTAAAACATGATCATTAAGATTTTCAATTACGTTACCAACCAGAAAGAATATTCTCTCCTTTGAATTTCTCGTATACTTCTAGACGAAATTTCGTATTATCGTATCATATATATATAAAAATCTAACGCATTGGATTCTGCAATGAACAATTCAATCGCCTCGCAAGAAACATTTTTAGCTAGAAACTTTCGAAAAATAGCTTGGCATTTTAAATAAGTTAGCAAACCCCCAAATAATGATTAAATATTAAAAATTCTGTAGTAAAATCTGCTGGTAACCTCTTCATTTGTATTATTTTTGTACATATATATAACTACAAACAGCAAAATAAAACTCAAATATATGTTACGAAAAGTGGCATGTGGCCGCACCGAAGAAGCCCTACTCCGCTCAAGGTGCAGAAAAAACTTTATATCGGCATATATAAAGCTTATTTTTCTTTAAAAGCCAACGCACAAATTATATTCACATACATCATGGAAAAGAAAGTATCAAATACACGTACCAACGTTTCCTTTTTGATCAAGACGCACTTAGTAGATTTAGCGCACACAAAGTTAATAAAATCACCATTTGGCGAAGTTTAGCGGAGACTTACCCAACACTATTTCATTCATAAGTTAATTACGGCAATTACAGCCTTGATGTTATTATAACTTTGGTCTATCTGCATTTGGATTTACCAGTCAGAATATAAATATTCCGACTTCAAGTTAAAGAAAGGTTGGTTCATCAGGATCTAGTTTTGCTGTTTCTCAAAAATAAAAGTTTAAATACAAATTATCTATTTTAAAATAGTGGTAAAACTTTTGTAAACACGTCTATGTACACTGTTAAGGAGTACTAGAGGTTGGACTCCGGAGTGTGATAAACCAATATGATTTACGCCTTTTGAAGTGGAAACCCGAAGTCGCGGCCATATTGTTCTCGATGTTTTATGTCAATCTGCATAAAAACAAATTAATTCAACAAATCTTTTTTGAAATAAGTGTGTTTCCACACTTGTTTCAAAGAAGATTTACATTAATAAAATTTTTTAACATACATTTAAACTTATAAAAAATAATGAAGTTTCGTTTGTTTCATACAATATCCGTAGACTTTTAATTGCTCATCATATAGAATAATTAATCAGGTGCGCTATACGCTATTCCTTGTATTCATGTATTTATTCCTGAATAAAGGAAGCTGGGAATAGAAATTACTTTAAAAAATATCAATCCTTCTTTGAATATTGATGCCAAAATATGTATTGTTAAGTGTTAAAATAATTTCTGAGCTATAATTCTTTTTTTCAATAATGCTAAAAATAGATTAATATACTATGTGTAAAGAAATGTCGTTTTATATTATAAATTACATATGTAATAATACCTTCATAACTGTATTGTAGATCTCAAGATAAAGTTTTCTAGCATTTCTACATTAATTTGATTTCGAGGCGTTGTCTGGTTAGATGGCATTTTATAGTACGAAAAGCTTTGATTTGTGCATATAATTATAGAAGTAATTTTGAGATATGTGTTAAGAATGCAGAGTTATATCCTACATAAAGCTTTCTAAATTAAAAAGCCCTGTGGTGGAACGAAATTAAATGAAAGAACTAATTAAGAATCTCTGCAGTATGATTGATGTTACACTAATTTATTATTAAAAACTGCTATTACACGTGTGTAACATGAATATGTATATTTATATGACATGCTTCCACAAATTTCAATTCCATTTTGAGGAGAATCTTCTCATTTTTATTAATATTTACTTATAATGCCGAGATTTTCCACCTAATTATTAAACTCTTGACTCGTTTGTATACCTAAAATGGAGAAAGCTTATTTCACAACCATATTAGGTAATATATTATTTAGAATATCAAATTATTTGCAACTATTTTAATTAACACAATTTGACAAAAGAAATTTAATTTACTTGTTAATTAATTAGAATTCTAATTATAATTGATTGTTTAGAAACCGCCTGAGGTGAATATCCCAATCATAATTATAATGCATGACAAATGAGCAGCGTTTTTAATTAAAAACATAATGTTATATAAATGGATTCTAGTAGAATTTTGCTTCTCCTTTCAGGTAATCTGTAAATATTGTTTGCTCTTTCTACAGGACAAGTGGAAAGTAAGAATAATGAAATGTTTGTCATTTTAAGAATTAAATTAAAGAGAAGAATAGAGGAGTATCTTGGCTCCAATAAAATGACAAAGAAAATTGAATCGTAAATAATGTCTTTCTAGCGAATTCTTATTTATTAAAACTAACATTTTAAAATTGTCATGTGATACCTATGTCATAATGATCCTTATAACTTGAACATTAATGTATGTTTTACACAAGAAGCTATTTTGTTTTATTTCTAAATTGCTTTCCAAATAGTAAAATAGCCATAATAATTCGAAATTGAAAGAGTTGGTATAATATTTAAGAAGTTATCTCTTATTTAATTTATTACTGCTCACAATGAAAAGCTATACTCGTGTTTGTATAACGTCTTTTCAGTAACCTTCCACCGAATGGTGGTGCGTAGATTTCTCGCGATTAATTATTGCCCGCAGTTATTATCTTCATGGTATCTATTTAAACGGTCTCTTGTGCAGCTGATTGAATATGTGTTATTTAGCTACATGTATTTGCAAAATCTATAATAATTTAAAACGTCATTTCACTTTCCAAACGTTAAAAAGCAAGTGTGATTTAGATTGAGCTTTCTTTTCGATGTCTTAAATTTGAATCTCAACCGTGCTGTAGAATTCTATCGAAACAATGAAAGAAAACGGATTTACCGTACAATTTAATCAATTACAGAAAGATTTGAAAGACGCTTAGAAAGAAGGATAATTAATTTGTATCATGACGCTCTGCTTGCTTGCATTTACGTGGATGAGCAGACAGTTGATGTTGAAGAGAAGCGTCTTCTTTATTTATAAATCTAAATATTTAGTTTTTAGGATTCTCTCTTTACATTATGAAACTTATTTGCACTTTCCTAATTTTCTTTGTTACTTTCATTTGAATAATGAATTTGTTTTCTAACTGCCAGCTATATCAACAGAAAGAACTTTTCCATTGCAAATTAATAAAATTTTGTGCTATTCTAAGCTAAAACTTCGGAAGCAAATCAGTTTACCTCAACCATAACTGAAATTTTGAAATAATTGTTCTAGAACGTACAGTGTCTTTGCCGTAGCGAGCGAACCGAGCAGGGATTGCGTTGCGTTCATCTTTGCATTTATGAGCGTTTGGGACCAGGGAAAAGACCACACCTTTTCTTAGTAATCAAGAAGAACTCAGAAGTATGTTCGCGCAGAACTGTGACTTGAACTCCGCCGCGGTCGGTGTGTATGGGAGAGGACCACTATGAGGGTTGGTTCATTTTGCACAGTCCCAGTAACGTTATTCAATATTCCATGTCCATGATGAAGATTTTCCAGATCATTCGCTTTCGGATGATTGAGAGTGTTCTATATAATAAAAAGTGTGTTTTCATCGAGGACTCTCAGCTGTAACAAATTTTAGTATTCAAATCCATCAGAGTGAGTAAAAATCTGATTCAAGGAAATGAACCACAGACCACACTGCAATTTTTGAAATATCAATGCATTTCATAAATTACAATGTACATTTCACCCTCGTTATTTCGTAGCCCTACATCTAATTTGAGCACTTTCTTTACAGATTTTGCAGAAAAATTGATGAAAAAAGAAAGTAAAATCCAGTTGAATACCATTTCTTAGCTTTCAAAAATTGAAGAGAAACACGCGATAAAATATTTTTTTAACAATGAAAATAGTTCGAATGTCATTGCTAAAATTTAAGTACTGCTGTTAATTATGCCTAAAATTAATTTTAAAAATTTATGAAAATTAAAAAAATTGCACGAGAAATTAATAGAAATTATTGAAAAGATAATTTTTTAAATTTTCAGGTGGTGTAAAAATCATTTTTGTGTTATATATTTTTCGAAAGTGATCAAGAGAAACGTTAAAATTTCGCTTAAGTTTTAATTAATTAGAATTTTTTGGAAAGAACCAGCTCAGAGGCGCATACTGTCCTACTGCGAGGAGAAAAACCCTGAACAGGATTGCCACAAGTAGATGAGTCAAAAAAGGAGGGAAACAGAAATAAAATCGGCCGCAACATTTGGCACATAAGCGCACTTCATTAGGCGTGGAATTTGTTTCCCTATGATGATGTAGATGTTTGTACACGACTGCTAAACAAAGATTTCTTATTAAACTGCATTAAAATATAGATAAATTTATTAAACTTAATACTTAAACTTAAACCTGTCATTTCAACTCTTAAAATAAGTTTGCAAAATTAAATAATTTTGCGCCCTCCTTACTGATCTTTCTTCCACTTATTTTTATATTGTTATTATAGGGACAGCGGCAACGGGAAGCCGTCAGTCATTTTAAACCATGACCCTCGAGATACTAAAATAGTATTTTTAGATATTTTCGTGAAGATTTATGCGGTTTTGAGACAAGAAAGCTTGCGTTTTAAAACTAGAATTGTTATATAATTTGTTTAAAAATAAATTTTGATTTGCTGAAAATTATAGTTTTTAAGAAATAACTTATGGTCAGGAAAAAAGATTAGGAAAAGAGTTTTACTATTTGAATCTAATTAATAAAATTATAGCAAAAAGGTAAAAACACGTAATTCAGCAAAAAGGTTAAAATATAAACAAATCAATAAATAGGCAATTTTATAATATTACTATTACTCCGAAGCACTTGAAATATCCTTCCTTGAAGAAAAGTCTGAATCGCTTTCAGATAGATTAATAACTAATTCGTAAACAATTTCTTCCAGCAGTCCGTCTTTTTTCCGATAATTGTTCTCCACCTTTTCAATGTGTTCCCACTGTTTTTTCATTCTTTCTGTGTTACATTTAAAAAGGCTTCTTCGAGCACATCTTGTAGGTTGATCAAACTTATGTCGCCTATTATATTTTTTCTCGAATGCAACATTTCAAAGAAGACCATATATATTCAATAGGTTTCAAATCACAGTAATATGGAGGTAATCTTAAAATTTCGTGGCCCGCTTCTTTCAAAATTCGGTCCGCCTTGTATGTTGGGGTTTTGGACGCATGTTTTGAAATAATATCAAGTAGTTTGGCTTTTCGCATTTTTGAGTCATGGGCAATTTTCGTTGCTTCCAACCATTCAATCATCACTTTTTTAGTTGAATATTTTGTATGAACGTGATCCTCTTTTACAGAATGGTAGGGAGCATTGTCCATGCAGATCACACTATGAGGCTGCCAATTAGGCAAGAGTTTTTCAACAATCCAGTTTTGAAATTGGTCGCCATTGATTTATCCATGGTAGTCACCGCTACTTGATGAAGCTTTGTAAACAAGTTCAGCTCCGTCAATAAATCCATCTGATGAGCTTGCATGTACAACAATGAGACGGTTTTTCGAGCTGGTGTTTGAACGAATACCTTAAGTAAAACCATCTTGCCAACATTTTCCGTACGTTAAATTTCTGTCTACCCAAATTTCGTCGATGTACACCAAACAACGTTGCTCCTCTCTGTATTTTTTCATTGCTCTCAAATATTTACGCCTCCAAAACATAATGTCTGGCCTTTCGATGAAAATCTTTCGTGAGCTGATACATTTCTTCCGTCGAAAATTCACTGAATGTAGAATGCGCTTCAACGACTCTCTTTTGAAAACAAAATTATATTTTTCTTTTAACACTAGGATCATTTTTCCAATAGAAAGAACACATTTCTCTTTTATACGAGGGTAAGTCATAAAGTAAGTCACAAAAGATAAGAAAAAATAATTTACCATGATAATTATTTGGAAACAATTTTATTTTTCAACATAATCTCCAAAAATGTGGATGAACTTATCGTTTAATCAGCGTCCCAATTCCAGCTGCATATGCTGTAGCACTGACCAACTAGACCTTTCATCTGTTTGGTCCACTAAAACAACATCTTTCAGCACTACAAGCACTTTGCAGATGATGACGACGTTCAACACGAAGTCCTATTGTGGATGAGACAGCAACTCAAAGAATTTTATGCAGCTGGAATTGGGGCGCTGATAAGACGATGGGACAAGTGCATCAACATTGTTGAGATTATGTTGAAAAATAAAATTATTTCCAAGTGATTATCATGGTAAATTATTTTTTTTATCTTTTGTGACATATTTAATGACTTACCATCGTATATAAAAGACCTGAATAGTTTGTCTTATGGCACATTTGTTAATATCATCAATATTGCAGTTTCGAAATGATGGTTGTTTCCTAAGTTTTCCCGGGGTTGATAAAAGCATGTATCACTGTCATCAATCGATTCCATTTCAAGTTTTATCTTTTTACATGACGACTCTGAAATCCCTGTAGCTTCAGCAGTCTTCTTGATAACATTTAAAATTGATGATTTGGGCGAATTTGCGCTTTTTTCCGCTTCAAAAAACTCCGTAACATTGTTAACTATAGCATGTACTTGAGAATGCAAAGTCTTTCCACAAAATCTACAAAAGTAGCAGCATAAGCGACAAGCTACTTGACAGCTTAAAACAAAGATTGAAAAAACAAAACATAACAAGAGAAATAATTCTATCAGAAAATCACAAAATGTGAACGTCTACTAAAAAAGCGAATAGTTTCAATTGTAGCGATCGAAGTACAAAGCAAAATTTGGCCCGTTCTATTTTGCGCCAAATGAAATAAAGCTCCATCCTTCACTCCCAAATTGCAGTGGAATATTCTGCTTCCATAACGCCCGCTGGGTGTCTAGGGTTTTCTCGTGGCGGTAATACAGTATGTGGGTCTGGCGCACGTTGAGCCTTACATCGAAGATGAAATGATCTCCCGTTGGAGACCGTCGGAGGTACGGAGATGGGGTGTCAGTTTAATAATCGTCCTCGTCAAATGACCACTGTCCGGACCCAAAAAAATTCCTTGCATTTCTTCAAATTGGGATATAGCTATAAGTTAATTAAACTAAAGTAAAAGAGTGCATGTGGACACAGTAACTCAAAAACGCAAAAATCTGAATGGATGAAATATGGCGTATAGTATGGCGCAACAGACTTGTCAAATGTATAAAGTGAATGAAGGTTCTGAAAACATGATCTTTAAATTGTTCAATTAGGTTACGAACCAGTAAGAGTATTCTACCCTTTCACTTTCTCATATACTTCCAGACTATATTTCGTACTATCATATCATATAAAATAAACAATCTAACCGCAATTAACATTTTGGAACTAATATTTTTCAAAAAATAGCTTGTCATTTTAAATAAGGTGTTAATATGTAGCTAAGGTATCCGAACACGTTCGGAGCATTTTTTCTTAAATTGTGAAATAGAAACACCAAAATATGTTTTTTTGATTCGAATTTAATAAAGATTAATATTAGCGTATGATTTTTTAGTATAAATTATTACAAATTTACAAAATTCTTGAATTTCTGCTGCTTTTTTAGAGGAAATTCCCCAACACTTCAAACATGCTACAGGCCAAACTTTAGTAATCATTCAAATAAAACTAATACTAAAATAAACTACATACTATGGACTAGTGCTTGTACTAGAATCTTAACATTCTTTGGATAAATAAAAATTTTAGAGCTAATCGAACAATCATTATAAGATTTTCAGCAAATTTTCTATGTCAGTTTTCAAATAAAAGATCATAATTTAAAAAATATTGTTACAATATACATTATTCTAGTACATTCACTAGAGAAACATTTGAAGAAAATGTTCACAAAATTTCAGAACAATCTATTGATAATATCTTGAGTTATCATGTTTGAAGTTTGAAAAATATGCATAAAATCTAATTTTGAGAAAAATCAAATTTTAGTTTTTCCACGCGCTCAAATTAAGTATCTAAACTTTAAAAAAATTTCCTAAAAATATACTGACATCATATTAGCTTGCAAAAAAGCAGTTTAAAAGAATTTTTGACAGGTTTCTGTCCCTTTAAATGACAACTTTCGGCTAATTAAACGCCCACTTCCGGTTTTCGGTTTGTTATAAAACAATTAATATCTCATCTTCTAATTAAAGTACCGACAAAAGTAAATATGTTTTAGGAAGGTAAATGAATGAACTATAGGAAACATCAAAAATTAAAAAATTGGAATTTTGGTCGAAAATCGACTTTCGAACGTGTTCGGATACCTTAACCTCCATGTAGCCCCTTCATTTGTATTAGTTTTTGTACATATGACTGCACAAAGCAAAATAAAAGTCAAAAATATTTCATGAAAATTGGCATATGGCCGCCGCGAAGAAGCCCAACCCATCACACGTTGCGGGAAATTCTTTATATCGGCATTTGTGAAGATTACATTTCTTTAAAATCTAACGCCCAAATTATATTCACATGCATCATGGAAAAACAAGTAATAAATCCACTTTCCCTTTTGTGAGTAAGGCGTTCGTAATAGATTTTGTATACAAGGAAGTTCGTAAATTCTGTATTTGGTTGTTGGCGAAGTCTAGAGAGTCTTACACCGCACTTCTCAATTCATCAGTTGATTGCTGCAAGTACAGCCTTGCTCCCACTATAAATATGGTCTTTCTACATTTGGGTTCACTAGCCCAAAAATAAAAATTTAGACTTTAAGTTGAAGAAACGTTTGAAAGATTATTAAATTTGATAGTTTCTAAAAATGAAATTTTAAATAGGAATTTTCTGTTTTAAAATAGTGGTAAAACCTTTCTTAACACGTCTATGCACATGGCTAAAGAGTATCAGAAGTTGGGTTCTGGACTTGGATAGGAAAATATGATTTCCGCCATTTTAAACGGAGACTCAATACCACCGTCATATTGTTCACGATGCTCGATGTATTTTCATAAGAACAAATTAGTTTAAATGCGTGTTTCCACACTTGCATCAACAAAGATTTACATTTATGAAAGAAAATTAACACATATTTTTACCCCCTTTTAGAAAGCAAATAATAAAATCTCGTTTGTTTCATGCAATTCTCGTAGTTTTAAATTGCTCATCATATAGAATAATTCAGCAGACGCACTATACACTATTCCTTAAAATTTTTTGTAGTAATGTATTTTATTCCTAAATGATATGAGCTGAGAATAAAAATTAATTTGAAAAATATCAATCCGTCTTTGACTATTACTGTCAAAATCTGTATTGTTAAGTGTTATGATAATTTCAGAGCTGTAATTCTTTTTTCAATATTCTCTTATTCTATGTTTATAGAAATAAAGCTTTATATTATAAATTATATATGCAATAATACCTTCATAACTATATTGCAGATCTTAGTATAAAGTTCTATCATTTCTATGTTAATTTGATTTTGAGGAGTTGGTTTGTAAGATGGCATTTTACTGAATGAAAATCGTTGTTTTATGTGCTTATAGCTTAAAAAGCAATTTTGTGATGTGTATTAAGAATACATAGTCATGTCCTGCATAAAGTTTCTGTAAGTTAAAAATGCCCTCTTGTGGAACGGAAATAAATGAAACAACTAATTACGAATTTCTGCAGTCTGCTTGATGTTACACCAGTGGCGAATCCAGGATTCGGGACTGGAGGGGGGTTGGGGTCTGAAGTCATTAAAATTTTGTATCGTCGTCACTAATGTGAAATCTCATGGATTCTGTAAACCAAAACACTTTAACATTAAAGAATTTTCTCTGCTGACAATAAGAATTATAAAGAACACTACATTACTTTCGATAATTTAATAAAAAATTCAATGAAATAACTAAAAAAATGTTTTCGACCGCGTCAACGCTACAAGCAAGTGGAATGACTAGAAAAGTAGGAAAATTTTCGAGCCCCTTTCAAGCCAGAAAGCAATGTTGTCAAGTCTTTATTATTATTTTTTTAAAAACTGAAATTAAAAACAAACAGTTGCAGTGATTTTAAATAAAATCAATAACTCTGGTTTAGTTCTGGGAGGCTGCAGCCCGATAGCTCCCCCTTGGATTCGCTACTTGTTACACTAATTTATTATTACAAACTGATATTACAAGTGTGTAATGTAAATCTGTATCTTTTTATAACTTGTTTCCACAAACTTTATTTCCATTTTAAGGAGAATCTTCTCATTTTTATTAATATTTATTTATAATGGAGAGATTTTCCAAAGAATAATTAAACATTTAATCTCGTTTAAATAAATAAAATAAAGAAAGCTTATTCAATAAATATAATAGGTAATATATTATTAGAATATCAAATTATTTTTTATTGATTTTAATTAACGCAACTTGACACAAGAAAGTTATCTTAATTATAATTATTGGTGATTGATTAGAAACCGTTTGATGTGAATATCCCAACCATAATTATAATGCATGACAATTGAGCGTTGTTTTCAATTAAAATAAAATAATTTTATATAAATCTATTCTAGTAGAATTTTGCTTCTAAATGAGTTACGGAAGTAAATAATTGTGAAATTCCAAAAGAGAAGGCCTTAATACCCTACAAAACTGTTTTATATCCCAGAAATTTCAGTTGAAACAGCAAAATCCATAATCCATTGAAAAGATATGCTAGAGAAATCGTAGTGTAAAGCTAATATCACTGCTACATATGCTCTAAATCATAAAAGAGCCGTTCCAAAATGTAAATCTCAGTACGAAATTTGGTTTAAGAAAAAAAATCAAGTGACTATTTAAAAATTTCTAAAATAGAATTCTTTGTGCACTTTCGAAAAAGAAAATTTAATAAGAAGTGCTATTTAAGGTTACCCTGTTGAGGGAAAAAAGATGGATATAGCATTTGGAGAATTGAGAAGAATTAAGTTGTTTTAACAGGAGGTAATGTGTTAAATTTTGAAATAAGATCTGATAAAAAAAAATAAAAAATGTGCAAGCAAACACAAATAAAAGTTTTTAAAAATGGAGTTCAAGAAGTAGGGATGGCTGTTATTGCAAAAAACCTGTTTTCGGTTAAACCGATTCCAACTTTTCGATGTCCAACAGATAATTAAACTGTCGGTTAATTTGAACTTAACCGAAATCGTTTTTTCGCAGTAACCTCAGAGCAATTTTTCTGGCAAAAATTTTTTATACCAACATGAACTTCAAAACTTTACCTTTTCAATGATACTAATTTTATATGTTTAATTTTTCCTACAAACCTTATTATTCTTTTTAAATTAATAAAAACTTGATTACATGTAGAGGATTTTGAAATAAAGCAAATATATAGATGCTTCTTTGCTAGGCGATGGTGGGACTTTGAACTAATCTTACTTTATATCTGTTCATTTTTGTAAATATTTAATATAAGAAGTGAAAGATTAGGGTCAACTTTTCAAGGAACAAATGTTAATTAAATCTTTTGTTAATTAAAAATTAAGCAAGATTTTGCGTTCTTCCGCGATATCTTTCGAAAATATTATTTCACAATAAATATTTTTACACTATATTAAATTTCGATGAACAAAATTTCCAGTGACTCAAATTTAATTTCCTTTCAATTTGCTGCTCTCATTTAAATTTTTTTCAAATTTAAAATGTGTATAAAATTTACAATGAGTAATAATTTGTTTTATTGTTCAAGAACAAGAATATATATCATATACGAAGAGCTGCTGCTAGAACACGTTAACAGAATTCTGGTAGAACTGTAATGAAAAGTTTAGGAGCAGATAAGAGCGACTCATAATTTAAATCAGGAACAGCTATTGATCTGGCTTATTTTAATGTTTTTTTAAAAGCTAAATATTAACTATTTAATTAATTATTCCGAATTATTCGTCAAAACATTTCTTATACTTTAATATTTTGAACAAAATTTGAAAATGAATAACTGTAAATCCTTTCACACGATAAAAGAATTTTGTCTATTTTAATTCGAAGTGATTATTTGCAGGTACTGTACCTGCGGATAAAACGTTATTTTCAGGTACTGTACCTACGAATGATTCGTTATTTGCAGGTACTGTTAAATTCAAAATCATTCTGTAGGATTTTTTAGGGAGTTTATTTTCCCTATTTTCTGCAATATTGCTATTTTTTTATACTTAAGTTTTTCCAGCCAATTCTTATTTATCATTACTAACATTTTATAATAGTGATATGAAGCTTACATCATAATGAACCTTATCACTTGAACATTACAGTATGTTTTACCAAAGATACTATTTTGTCTTATATTTTAAGTTATTTTTTAAATTGATAGTAAATTTCCATTTAAATACGAAATTCAAAGATTTGGAATATTATATGAGAATTTATGTCTTATTTAATTTATTACTGCTCATAATAAAACAGTAAACTCAGTGAGCTTGATTCATAATGCTTTCACCGCATGGTGCTGCCTAGATTTCTTAGAATTCATTTGTCACAGCAGTTATCTGCTTGTTATCTATTTAATTTTTCCTCTTGTGCGGCTGACCGAAAATGTGTTATTTAGCCATACGTATTGGCAAAATCTATAATAATTGAAGACGTCATTTCACTTTCCAAATGTAAACAAACAAGTGTCATTTAGATTGGGCTTTCTTTTCGATGTCTTTTATATGAATCTCAACCGTTCTGGAAAATTCTATGGAAACAGTGAAAGAAAATGGATTCAAATTGAAAATAAATCAATTAAAGAAAGTTGGAAAAACCTTTTAGAAAGAAGTAGAAGTAATTTAATTCATGACTGATCAGTTTGCTTTTATTATTGCGAAAAATCAGATAATTTATGATGAAGAGAAACGTCTTCTTTATTAATAAATCTAAATAATGTTTTTTCAGGATTCTCTCTATATATTATGAAACTCTTATATTCTTTTCTTCAGCACGTTCCTAAATTTCTTCGTTAAGTTGAATAAGGAATTGTCTTCCAAAAGCGTACAATACCACCGAAAAGACTCTCCAAGGCAAATTAACTTAATATTGTGCTCTTCTAAACTAAATCTTCAGAAGAAAATCAGTTAATCTGAACCATAACTGATATTTTTCAATAACTGTGCTAGGATAAGATTTGTTATTTAAAGCAACACTAGCCCTCCGAGCGGCGCAAACGTCTTTTTCCGTTTCTCATGTTCAGTTCAAAATCAGTTAGCTCGTATTTATATGTATATTTTCTTAAACAATCATGGATAAAGTATTCTTAAGATTTAAGAGATATAATTAAATACAAAAAAGTTCGATTCATTCACTTTAAAAGCTAAGTTTTCTAACCTGATAGCTAAAAGTTCAAAATAATTGGGCGCTCAGAGGGCTAGAGAACTTGAATATCATGTGACGTATAAGCCTGAGTCTTGGTTCCAATATATGGAAGTTAAGTTGCTTTTCTGGTAAAACTGGCCCACATTTGAGTTTTGATAGAAAATATCTCCATTAAGCAGTCCGACAAAAGTAAGTAATTCATTGCTAAAGCGCACATGGGTTTGAAAGTTTGTCAATAATAGGAGACATAACATGACTCCATCCGATTCTACTGGTACCCATATACAACGTTTAACTAATGTGCAGGAAAGATAAGAAACCAATCATATAGCATATAAGAACTTCAACGTTTACACATAAGGCAGCATTCATAGCGTATAACAGCCTTGTCTGAATAACACAGGCTCACAAAATCTGACATTTATGGGATAGACTGCTCAATATTTTGCATCTTTCTAAACATTGATACAAGCTCTTGTGGACATGTGAACTTTTTCTGAATCACATTTACTTTCTTGATTGTAGAACTTAAGGACTTCGTATTACTAAATTGAATAATTAATAAAACTAAAAATTTCACAAGACTCACTGAATTGATATACCATTGCTGGCAAACTCAGAAACAATATCGTATATTACATATTGTGACAAATTCGTCTTGTGAGTATACGTGAATGCAGTCCAATAAGCAGGATTACAAAAATAAAGCTCTTTATTTTACAGGTATTCTAAGCTAAGAAACATAACACAAATATTAAAAACAGCACTTGTAAAAATTCACTACAGAGATTACCATTAAATCTCAACACAGCGCTCAAAGGTTTCTTATTAGCTCACCAGCTTGCTTTCAGATCAAAATCTAACTGTCCCTTCTTGGCTTGAGAGCTTGCCTTTTATACTTTTCAACAGGAAGTGACTTCATTACACAGGAAGTGACATAATCTTTAGAAAGTACACGAAATCAGTAGAAATAGGTTGAAAGTTCGAGGTCCTTCTAGAGAATTCCACTTGTCGCCAAGTTTAGCATCTCAGGGAAACGAATTTATAGCTTTGTAACAATATCTATTTCTTAAGGGAAAATAGCTTTAACGATCAATATTGATAAATTTTCCTAATATTCTACAAAGATGTATAAATTTCCATGCGTTTTATCAGTTCTGAACTGAAGAGTTAATATATATAGCAGACATAAAAGTTTGGTTATAAGCATTTAAACCGCAAGAAGTTACTGGTATTCACAGTAACATAATAAAACATGAGATTTAATATTATGTGTTTATGAACATGTGTTACAATGAAGTTCAAAGTTTTTATAGTTTGAAGTATTGAAATGCTAGTACATTTCACAAACTACAATAGGCATTTAATCTGTGTTCTTTCCCTAAGCTTGTTCTGTCCCTTGTCTATATGAGTACCTTTGAAATAGTCAAGTCATGTGACATCTAATTGTACGTGGTTGGGCTAACTTTACTTTCTTATCCCTCGTGTAAAATATGCCGTTGCAGATTTGAATTATAATATTCACATAAATTTTGCTCTTCAAATGAACATCAAAGCCTTTCGGAGTTGCGATTAATATCTTAAACGTAATGTGGTGAAAGCAGAACGAAAGAAGGATAAGAAATAGTAAAATCAGGTCGAATATTTTTAATAATACGAAGATGGAATTTCTTCTAGATAGGGTTCTTTTGTATATAAAATATGCTTGTATTTTTTAGGCTAACCTTAAATAAATTTTATCATCATCATTGTCTCCAAAAAGACGTAGTGTTTTATTTTCTTTTACGATTCTTAATTTTGTCAACAGCTTTCCCTTAAGTCGGAATTAAGAAATAATGGAGTTAGAATTTTTCCTTTGGCTTACTGTATACTACTACAAAGGTTAAAGCATAAATTGAATTTCAAGCCTGTAGATTGAAAATCAAAAATGTTGCCTCATGTCCGGCATCAGGACAATACCGGATATTTAAACTGAAAAAAGACGATAGATCACAAAAATAGCACTTGAAAATGGTTTTCAAAGGATAATTAAGGTACTTACGTATTAATGCCACCGAGACTACAGATTGGCGGTAATGCGCCAATAAAGAGCAATCTTGTTTACAAAAACCGCAAATTGGCGTTAATACGTAAGTACAAAAACCTCCAAATTGGCGGCACTTAAAAACCGCCAAATCTGTAGCTGCAGTGGCGTTGGCGGCCCTGAAAAACCGCCAAATTGGCGTTAATACGTAAGTACAAAAACCGCCAAATTGGCGTCAATACGTAAGTACAAAAACCGCCAAATTTGGCGGCACTTAAAAACCACCAAATCTGTAGCTTCGGTGGCGTTAATACGTAAGTACCATAATTAAATATTGCAGAGGCCTTTTAAATGGTAAAAAAAGAATTAAAAACAAGAAAGAACTCGAAAAACGAAATTCACCACCGAGCAATATTTTGGGAATAAAGATTATTTTCTCGAGTTTTTTTGCTAAAACTAAAAAAAATGAAATGATTCCATGCCCGAAACGAAACATTTTTGCACCGATTATATTGATAAGAAAATCGTGAATAAAATTAAATAAACAGCATGTAGTTTCGTCAATTATTGAATTAATAGGAGTAGTTCAAAGTTGATGTCCGGTTTACCGGACACCACATCTGAAGTAGGCATTTGATTCCAACATCAAAATTGCGTGGCACATTTTACGTCCAGCAGCATTTTAAAAGGCTTTAAACAATGTAGTAAAAAAAACTTAAATCATAGCAATCAAAATCGTTCAGCTCATTTGATATATTTTCAGATAAACTTACTATCTTGAGGACTTTCTTTACAGATTTAGCAGAAAAAGTGATGAAAATAAAGAAATTAAAATCCAATAAAATATTATCTTAGCTTTAAGCAATTGAAGTGAAACATACAATAAAATATTTCTTTTAACAATGAAAATGGTTAGAATTTCGTTGCAGAAATGAAAGTACTGTTGTAAATTATGCCTAAAATTATATTATGAACGTTATTAAAATTTTAGAAAATAATGTGTGGAAACTGTTTGCTTGGATCTTTTAACTTTTAAGGAGATAACTTTTTTAAAATTTTGTTTTTTAATTGGAAAATTAAATTCCTAACCGATTCGTATGTAGTTCTTTAGAAATG
>BGPR01023779.1:0-23912 GCA_013235015.1 Araneus ventricosus | reverse complement strand
TTTGAACCACTTCTTCCCTCAGTCGTGTTTCAGTCAGTTTCATTGAGTTGGCGATCCCGCCGGCGAATGTTGTTTAGAAGTGAGGGGGTGGACTATGGAATACGCGCCGATATTGACAAATTACACGCATCAAAGATTCGAATTTCGTAAGCCAAAGAACAGTTTCAATTTCCCTCTTCATGTCTGAGCGAGGAAGTTGTTCAAGTCATGCCACTTTCACGTAACTACTGGGGGCATCACGAGACTTCTCTACATTTTGACCGATCTTTGAGATGACCTTTCAGGCATTGAAAGTATCATAGAGTCATTTGATTTCTTTGGCAACGGCAAGAATCCGAAACCCACCATGACTTTACGGACACACTGTAGTTTGTTGCATTTCCGATTACTACTTTCACGAGCACACGAATAAACATATCGATGAACAGTCAACCCTTTGACGGGTTTGATCCAACATTTAATGCAGATTCACAATTCTGGTGACTAAGCCATATACCAAATTTCATCTGTCTCATTGCGTTTATCATCAATCCTCCATAGATGCATTTGCACATACAGACAAACAGCGATCTTTTTAAAAGCTTTTCGTCCAACCAGAAACTAAATTTTTTTCAGCTAACTCGTTCCGTTTTGAGTTATATTTTTCACAGATGGAGAGACTTAATTCCGAAATTTTTTTTTTTCAGACTCATGGTGAACTAAGACATCAACATACTTCAAAATCCCTTCCCTTTTTTCTTGAAGATTGTAGCACTTTCCTTAATTGATAATTATTATAATTGCTTATCTATGATATGAATGAAAAAACAACATGCTTTAACTTTACTGACTAGGAATAGTACTTAAATATAATTCCATGAAACCCTTTTGCTCTATTTCCTCCAAATTTCGTTTTCCCTTTTATTTAAAACAGAGACTTGCTGATAATTCAAATTCCAGAAAGAATCATTGAATGAAAGCGACAGATGAGTTTAATCGACAGAGAAATAAATCTGAAAAGAAAAAGTTTAAATCATGTAGGTATGAACGTAATGGATTTTTAGTTCTTCGTTCAACTACATTCAAAATTCTTAAGCCTTTGAAAAGTTAAATGAAAAAGAAGAATAGGCGAAATTTAATCAAGAAAGAATTGAAAAGAGTAAAGGATTAATCGTGCAAATAGTTAGCACTATATTTGGTTGTTTCTAGAATAAAATAGCGTTCACAATTTCTTTCTTTTCGAGTAAATGAGAAATTTCTCTTAGAAAAACCGATGAATGATATTTTTGTAAAATTATTTCCGATGACTTTTTAGAATTTGGACTTCACGTTCCTCATTAACTTTCTTTGTCTGCTTTTGAAAGTGAATGAAAGGATAATTCGATTTAGCAGACTCCTCTATGATGTGGAGAAAAAATTAAAGAACTCATGTCTGAAGAATCTCCTCTTTAAATAAAATATTTCCATTAAGATTTTTCCTTTTATTACGAATTTTGTTAAATCAAAAATAATACATCGGTTTCCATGAATTGTATTCTTATTTTGTTATTTTCTTTATTTAATCTTTATCTGTTCCTTTTTCTGCGACAAATAATATTTTTCTGAGGCGAGAAAATTTGCAAGACTTATTTTTGAAATAATGTTTTGGATTTCATAATAATTGCATATTATATATAAACACACAGAGGTTTTCAAAAGACAGACCAGAATAAATGACTTCTAATAATAATTTACTCCATTTTGTTTCACTAACTGTCAAACAAAAAGGAGTAAATAAAATCATTGTTGTAAAAGAATAACGTCTTGTTCATAAATTATTCTTTTTTGAACTACAATAAATTTTTCAAATAGATTAATTGTTCAATATTAAACATTTAATCAATTAGATTTAAATCAGTGTGATTAATACAGCACTCATTTGTATTGAAATAGTGGTTCGTTGGATAGAATCATTATAAAAGCCCTTTTCTTCCCAGCAAGAATAAAAATATCGGTGAGAGAAAGGAAATTACCTTTTTCTCAGCATACAATCACATTTTTAAAAAGTAAAACATATGAATGAAAATGCGTGGGTTTGCAATGAATAGAAACTCCATAAGGGCAATGAAACTCGTATTCCATAACTACTGTTTAGTTACTTGATTCGTTTTCATTTTTGTCCACTTCTATCCTATTAACTATTACTGTATTCAACAAGTCCAGTGTCGAGAATTAATTCCTCTCGCATTTCAAGAAATGCGTAGTTTATCATTTCAGAGTAAATATTCTTTTCGAATAAAGACCTACTCCTATCTTGCCTAAGTGCGCGAGGTTAAGGCCCGGTGCACACCAGCCGATTTGTGTCGTTGAGCAGTAAAATATAACAATAGTAACCCACATTCCCCCTGTGGAGCAACAAGGGGGCACGTGGGTTACTATTGTTATACTTTACTGCTCAACGACACAAATCGGCTGGTGCGCACCGGACCTAAGTGAAGAACGGTCGCCATGACAACAGTCGGAAACTGAGACCGGAGTCCTGCGGCCATCACTCGCCACAGCCCAACCCCTCCCGAAGGAGGTACGTCCCGTTTACGCTTCTCATCCACGTACTCGTGGTGCCTCATGAGGGAGCCGATGACTGTCGGTAAGACCGAGGGTGTTTCCTGTATCTTTATAACCCCATATAACAAATAATGGCATTTTTCTTGCCCTTGGTATTATTACAAGTCTAAAAAATTCATATATAAGTTTTTTGGTAATTTTGAAATTTAATATTTTTTAAACAGAGCATCATCGTTGTTTCTCATTCACAAAAATGAATCACGCTATCAGGCACCATTAATTTGTTGATGACTGACTTCGATGAATTCAATATCACGGCTTGTAAATCAGCATTAACTGACTTTATTACTAAATGCTAATGAATCTTCACAATATCTGTTATAATACAGAAACTCTGAAGAATTGTTGAGTTTTAGGAAGAACGGAAAAAAGTGCCTCCATGATTATTTGTAGTATCCAAATTAGTTTATCCAGAATGAGAATATTTGGAGTTATGAAAGAATTAATTAACTACACAAAGCATATCGATACTAAATATTATCCAGGTTTTTGCATCCTTAAGCAACATTCCGAGGAAGTCGAAAACAAACAAAAAGTGGATCGCCAAGAAAGCCTAATTTCGATTATGAAATTCTTTTAATTTCATTTTAATCTTTTAAAAACCATGCCAAATTCGAATCTGCGTGCAAAATATTTATATATAATCTTTAGAACTCAATTCAGGAAATATAGGAATATCTGTTAATTCTCAGTTTCAATAAATTGAAAGTGTATAAAACCAACGGGAAATGAATAGTGCAAGTAAGGAAAGATGGATTTTCGGGGGTGGGGGTGGGGGTAATTTCACATATGTTATAAATAAAAGCATTTATCACACACCAGATTTATTAAGACACTAATCTGAAAAAAATACGGTGATAAAAGAAAATTTAAAGATCTTGTTACCATCTTAATATCAATATAATAAAAGCTGCACAACAGAATTCAAAAGTTAATGCAATAAAATAAATGAATTTTATTTTAAACTTTTTAATAATAAAGGTATTACACATATCATGAGAAATTTATCAAGTGATCTAAATGTAAATTATGTATTGGAGAGAAAAAGAATTTCTTAGCTTTCAAAGCTAGATAAAAACGAATTAGAAGAAAGCAAAACAGTGTGAAAATAGACCTGTCGAACTCTGGAAAACCGTTTGTTTTAATTGGGAAGTGGAAATTATTCTTATTTGTTTAAATGGAGCCGTCGCAATCGTCAAAAATCTAGACTAGAACCTGAAGGAATTTATACTGAATTAATAAATACGAAAACAGGAGAATCATAATTCGGGTGTGTAAATTCTAAAACTGAAAAACTTGCATACCTTCCAGTTCATCTAGACAGATGTATGCCTTTGTGCATTATAAATTATTATGGCTGTAAGGGTACTCATAATGCTCAAACTGGAGTCTATTTTTATCAATTAGCTTGACAATATATCTAAACGTCCAGCACAAAATTTCAAGTTAATGCCTCTATACTTCAATTAGTCATGCCTTGAGTCCAACAAAAATATTAAATCTTTGTCACCGTAAAAAATTACAAGAAAAGAAAAAAGAAATGTTTGTATAAGAGAAATGCAGAAAGAATCGCTTTAAAATTATTATAATACTGGTTGAAAAGCGGTCGAAAATACCGAAGAAAATTTATAAAATTTCAAATACATCAAACATGCCAAGGTAGTAAGATATAATATTGATAGTATAAATATTGTATTTCTACTGTAGAAATACAATTTTTTAGTCGTGAAATATGCTGCATATTATACGATTTCCTAGATGGTGATACATAGTACCAAATGCAGAAAAGAAATCAATAGCAAAACGATTCGGCTTTGGAATTTCCAAATTTATATTAATTAATTTTATAACGAGATTCTCTTAGACGAAAACTCACACAGTAAAATGGCACGTTATTCCATTGTTAAAGAAACAATTTATTACATGGACCTTAATTCAATCTTTTAGGTAATGAATTTGTCACATACAGGTGATTCCTGGCGAAGAAAATCATTCCGTACTGAAGAAATATTGCTCAAACTTTCACTTCCTTTAAAAGTTTACAAAAGACGCTAATATCAGAAAATGCTTCGATTTTGTAGCAATCTCAGCATTTCCCTTTACACTATCAGCTATTTCGGGCACCAAATCGAAAGGAACGCTTCAACCGGAAAAGAATTGCTCAACAAAAATATTTCTTCGAGAAGCCCTTTGATTCCCCGTTTGGTAGAATGCGAACCCTTCATTTAAGATTCTTCGCCTGTTCCTCCTCTCGTTGCCAAACGCTGACATCTTAAGTCGCTTGCTTGGGAGGAAAACTTTTTCCCTAAATCTTAAGAAAACTTTTTCGATGGCTTCGAAACATCTCGATAAACATGAAAAGAAATACAGGTCCTATGTGCAGCCACTTTATTCAGTTGGGGAAAAAATTATTTCACCTGGCGAAAGATACTGAAGAATCCATCCTTTTTTTTATTATCGTCTGCAGAATTTTTATGATTTGAATGAGGATTAAGCGCTGATAACAACTTTGATACACGTCACTCAAATAAAATGAAAATTCTTCATTTTATATAATGATAGGTAAATCCTGCTGTTTTATTTTTTATATTTATTTGAGATGCGAAATTTCTTCTTTAATATTTTTGATCTTTTCTTTGCTACTTTCTTCTCTTCGCATCATTGCATCAAGTTTTCCGCTAAAATGCATATTCTATCACGATTATTTATTTTCGTTCGTGTAAAATATATACTTCTATAGAACAAATTCGATTCATTTTAGTGTAAAGAATGTGATTACGTTTTTCAATTTGTTTCTGGTAGAAATTTATTCATTTATTCAGGATTTTTTAAATTTATAAACATTAAGTGGATAATATAATCTCCTTCGCTTTTTTACTGCTTACTTGATGATTAAAAACAGATCATAATTTTTTGTCGAATTTCTGGGGAAGGTTTTTTCTTTTTGTATTTCTCATAGTATTTGTGATAGTTATTTTTTATTTGAAATTCATCTCCCTCTCTGATATTAATTTTTTCTCCGGTTAGCCTTTCAAGGATAATATTGGAAATGCATCCTTTTTTAAAGATAATGAGTACTTCACATCTCAAATTAAATTTTGTTTTGATGTTAAGTCAAACAAATATTGACAGCTTTGATGAACTGTTAATAATAATTTGATGAAAAAATATTATGGAAAATTAAAGCTTAAAACAAGTTTCATTACTTCAATATAATGTTTTGAATATAATCTGTAGTTTAAAAGAGTTTGACAATAAAATTATGATTAACGTTTCAGAAAATTAAATTTTATTAAAATATGTTTTTCTAATCTTTGAACATCAGCACAAAAGGATTTTTTTCTCGGTTCAAGTAGGTTATAATAATTCATATCATCTTAAGGAGAAACTTGATTGACTTGGCTTAAAATTTCCTCACCGCAAAACAATTTATAAACTCAAAGAATAATATTTTCTTAGATAATCTTTTTACATTATCATTTATTGTCAAATACAGCTTAAAAAGAATATTTAAACTAATACTTAAACTTTCGCCACATTCTTTATTATCAGACTTCTATTAGAACTGTGTTTTTCAAACTTTTGCTATTGCAACTTGAAAATTTTAAGCAAATGTTGCTGACTTTTAAAAGAACTTTATTTTCATTCTACATAATATTGTGATGATCCAACATTTTTTTTACATAAATATAAATCCCCCGGGGTGCACCGCGAGTACACGGATATGAGTTGCCGCCGGATAAGGAAGCGGTAACTCGCTATCCCTGGGGGTATAGTAATGGTGAGACTCTCGGTCTTTCCTGCAGCGATAGTACGTACCTCCTTCCGGAAGGGTCGGGCCGTGGCCTGATGGTAGGCTATTAGGGCTCTGGCCTCATTACTCGATCTATTGCAGAGGCTGTCATTCAGATTATCCGGATGCTTCGTAGGGCGGGCGTAGATCCTGTTTTTCTGGTTTCATAAGTATAAATTATTTTTACGCACTATAAATATGGATTATTTGCTAGAAAAGGAAAGACTTGTTTCTCTCATGATATAAATTAAATTTCTTGAATCTCTTAAAAAATCACCAATCGAATGAAGGAATCGAAATATATGTGAATATGGTGAAGTTGCATATAAATTTGTTTCTAATAAATTTGGTCTACTTAAAGGAAATATACTTATAAGAGTTGAATGTTCACCGATTGTTTAAAAAATAATTTCTAATGATATTAACAGACAAATTATTGTAATGAGGGCTCTGTAAAAGTAGAAAAACACATAGTATCACTAGAGTATATTTTTTGAAAGCTTCTATTTCTTTGGAAGAATTTCGAACAGTATTTTATACTTGCAAAGCGCATTCTTAAAACATGCAGCAATTTTAGAGCTTCAAAATTAAAGCTTTCTTTTATTCTCCATTATCTTCGACATTTAATGTTTTTCCAGCATGAAAACACAAATTTAAATATGAACAGAAGTTTAAATCTACTTTTGGAGTTCATTTCAGATTATGTGATAAAATATGAAGTCTTTTCAGTGGTTTAGGAGTACAGAAATAAACCAGTCTCTACTAAGCCGATAAAGCAGCAAACTTTTTGCTCAAGGTGACCGAACCTTCATGGCTCTACCTTTGAATTCTGTTGCTCACGAATAGTAATATAAGAATTTTAAAATATTTTCTCGGTTCATTTTTTGTACTTTAAATGTTGACTATGCAGTAATTTATCGAATTAACCTAATGGTATACACAGTATTTTTTAACCGTGTGATGCGTATTTAAAATGACGCAAAATTTGATTTTGTTAGCTAACTAAATATGGTTGGAAAGTACGAGAAAGGCCTTGTGTATAAGAATATTTTAAAAGTCTTTTTGTATACAAAACAGTAATAATAAAAATGAAAGAGAATGGGAAGATAGTCAGATAGTTTGATTCGCGTGACAAACGACTTAACAAGATCAGGTGAAAAAATGGCATCTATGAGAAAATAAATTTTATCGCACCTACATTCTTCCGAAAGTTAAGGAATAACTTGTCTTTAGACTCTCATTTCAAAAAATAGAACAAAAGCAAAAAATATGGTTCATATGAAAAACTTACGTTGTTAAATAAGATGTAAAGTCACCATTTTTTAATTTTTTGCAAAAAACGTCCATACGTCAATCATATCTCTGATTTTCACATCAGGTCCTTCTTGAAATCGTGCTTGTTTCTAACTAAAGTTTAGTTTTTAGTGCTAGTAGCCAATTTTGTATGTGAAATTGTTGTCAGTCATGTCTAGGAGAAATCTTTCATACTATTTATTAAGGTGGAAGGCAGATGGATAGATGGAAATGTGTTTATCACTAGCTGACATTGCATGACGTATAAACATTTCTCGTAGTGTTGGTAAAAAGTCTTAGCAATCAGTTCCTGCAAGAACATTCGGTTTCAAGTAGACCCCCCCAGGTCGTCCACGTATATATAACAACTCCCTCTGATTATCTCGTTCCTTCAGTCCGAAGACCAAGGAACATTATGATACCTCATCTCGTTCCTGGTCATATTTTAGTTGTAGGAAGAAGAATGTCACCCGCTAAAGTGCCGAGATATCTTCATAATGGGTTCGTTCGTCACATCCGGCTGCAGAGATGTAGCTGGTTATGTTGGGCCACACAGAACAATTCACTTGGACCAGACAACAGTAGAAGCCAGTCTTACAAATAATGTGCCCAGATTTTCTTTGGAAAATGATTCTGGTCGTACTCTGATTTGGAAAGAAAATGGTACCAGGTTCAACCAGTCTCAGATTTGAGAAAATCAATTATAGAGCAGGTGGGAAAATGTTGTAGGTTGGAATCTATTTGGTGGCGACACTAATCTCCATATGCTGCAAAAAGGAACTCTGAGAGGAGAGAGAGATCCAGATAAAATTATTTCATGGGTGCTATAAGATTCTTGATTCATATGAAAAACCGTATGCTGGTGATGGCTTTATGCTAATAGATGATAATGCTGCTCCCCCTCTCTTCATCCTTGTCAACTAATACTTAGAAGAACAGGCTATGGAAATAATATAGTGTCCAATTCGATCCTTAGATAACAATCCTAGCGAACATCTTTTTGACTGCCTAGAGGGGGGGGGGGGCTGATGGCTGCTCAAAGCTCTTATCTTGTCAGAGGAACACTTACCTCTTATTCAGCCTTTTGTTCAGTAAAGTTTTCGCTTCATTGTTTTCTTCATCATTGGACTTTGGTAGAACAGCAAAGTTACGAATTTTTAACTTAAGTCTTATTTGCAAAATTATAACTTTTTTGCTTAATTGGGTAATAAACATTTTATCCAAACAATATTATAACGTGTTCAAATGGTTAGAAAATGTCATCTCTGCAACACGAAAAATCATGCATATCAATATATCGTCAGCCTATAATATATATAGATCATTTTTAAAAGCATGCCGATAAAATGCATTAATTTTTCTTTATTTTGACCATATCAAAGAAAATATATTGCAGATACAATTTCTTGATACCGTCAAATGTCATAGTATTGAAAAATATTTCCCAGTTTGTTGTTTCTTTTTTACATTACTTTTTTCTACTTTACTCGGAAAATATATTAGAAAAGTTTTATCAGCAATGAAATATCCCAAAATTATACACACAATTAATTTCTCGAAATACTTCTTCCAATCTGAAAGAGATATATGAATGTTATTTATGTGTGTGTCTTCATGGTGATATATGTACAAATACTTGTCCCGAAAGCGATTTATTAAGCTTATAAATTAAAAGACGACACCAGAATTTTCCACTCACTGCTATTATTCTTCTTACTTTCAAAAGAAGAAATAACAGATTTATCAACAACTAATAAATTCTCATCCCATTTTTCTAACTAAATATTTTCATCTTATTCTTACTTATAAATTGATATTATTTTATTCAAAGCATTTTGAAGCTTATTTTGTGCTAATAAATTAATTCAGGTCTGTAAAATGTAAAATTTATTCTATAAAAATGTTACTATACGTTTTCTTGGCGCAAATGAGTTTTTTCGTTGTTGTTTCAGTTAATTCATCAGAAATCTTAAACAGTAAAAAGAAGGATGACATTGAAACAACTCATTTTAGAAAATTGTTTAGATTTTCTCTATTCCAAGAATCTAATTTGAGGTACAATTTTAATTTATTATGGCGTATTTGGTGAAAAAGTCCAAAAAATTCTCCTAAAATGATAGAGAACCGCAAAATGTATTTCAAAACGTCAATATAATTTTTTTTTTAATTTAAGTATCTTTAATTTGTTAAGTTGATTTGCTTAAATCTATATATTTAAAATAATTTGGTGAAACCATGAGACAGTCCACCAGCTCCAACCACTGGACCGATTTCATTTTTTTTTTATTTCATATGGAAGCTTGTGACTCCCAGATATGTCATCAAGTGTCGCCTGCCACCCATCAACCTCCATTTTCGAGAAAAATCGAAAAATAAGACTTTAGAAGAGTCCCTCAGTGTCTACAACCGCCAATCCACCAATTTACTTCGTCAAGTTGCAAGCATCGCCACGGGACATTAATATTCCGTGCGAACAGTTGGTCGCCGAAGGCGGCTAATTAATAATTAAGTAAAAATTAGCATGCTTAGAGAGAAATTCTGAAATAATACAGGCCTTAAAATATAAATGCATTCTTTTCATGTATTTACAGCAAATGAATTGACAACTTACTTGCTAAACAAACCTATATAGAAATGAAACTGTAAATCTTCTAAAACGGATTCATATTTGTTATACTTGTCAGTCAGTCGGCAACGTCATCAGTTGTCTTGTCATAATACAACAGTGGGAAGAAAACAATTGCAAGCGAGACAGATTCTTGTTCGTAAGAATAACTTCGTGAGAATATGCTAAATCTTCCAATAATACATAAATATGATATTCTTTTCCGGTTTCGGTATGTAGAACTAATTACGAATTATCGAATATCTAAAGTGTTTAAATTATTTGTGTTCTGTGTCAGGGAGAGGGGAAAATATTTTAAACACATAATATTAAAAAAATGCAATTAAAAAAATCTGAAAAGATTACATTGATTTAATAGTCTTTGTTCAACGCTAATTATTTTCAACACACACTTTGATATTGCTTTTCGGAAATAATCGAAACGTCTACCTCTACTGAGAGCTGAACTTTTCATAAAGGCTTAATCCTTTTGCTCCCGACGTTACGTTCAGAAATTCTACCAATTATTCCAGGAACAGTGATGGATTGTCGGATCAATATTCATTTCGAGCTCTCGGTGCCAAAAGGATTAATTGCGTAGCGTTCGTGTGTTCCATCCAACAAGTGCGCTATTTCCACATAAAATCCATCTCATCTGCATGTGGATGCTGTTAGAGAGATCCTATCGCTTTGTAATCAGATTTACTATTCCACACTCAAAAGAGGTGTCTCCAAGAGATTTAATTGCAATTTATATACTACTAGAAATGAATATGTTTCTCTCTACTTGTTGAAGGCGGGAAGTTGATATTATTTGGCATTTTTTCTTTTGGAAGAAAATCTCATAATCGAGAAATTGTCTTCCTGACACTAATTCGGATTTTCCCGTTTAGATATGTATATATTACTTTTGAAATGTGATGAATATGCTACAGTTAAAACGTGACATCCGATATGGAATAACAAGTTATTTCATGAATAACCTAGTTATTTTCAATCCCCTATTTCATAGAATAACTAGGTATATCAAGAATCACTTAGTTATTCTATGAAATAACTGAATTATACCCTTTACGGTAATATATACAATTTAAAACAGTCCGTTTAAAACATTAACAATTCCGTCAACTAAATATTTGATATTTTCTTGGTAAATAATATTCCTGACATTTCTGCCCAATTTGGAGAAGAACAACATTTACTACATTGCAAAGATCTACATTAATAACCAACTCATTTTAGCTGGAGAAAGGTTGACCTATTTCAAAACGAATTTTTACTCGACTAAGAAATTCTCTCGTGTTTCATAGAATTTAAGAAAAGGATGATAAAACCATTTAAAATGTCCCCCTATGAAAAACATCTGCTTTTTATTCACTTATGTACTTATACATATTTGAAATTTTATATATTTCAACGTATTTTGTTTTGTAAATTTTAAGAATGGCTTTGGATAAAAAGAAATGGCCAAGCAGCTATCGTAGCGAGTATGAGAGAATGAATGCGTTCATCAGTTTTCAAAAAATATTAAATTTCACAAGATTTTGAAATGAAATTCTATTAAAATGGTTTTAGCTAAAGGACTGATGAGAGATTTAAAAAATCCATACTTTTATTTTTAATGTAAGTTTTTCTGTTTTTTTTGTACCCGTCATTCGGATATGAGCGCATACCTGTACATTCGACACAATCAATGATGCGAGAAGTGTTTTCTGTAAAAGAATTTTGTCTAATCGAAGACAGTATTTGTATATTTCTTTATACGAATAATATATCGAATTGAAGGGCATTTCTATGCCAGAGTTCCAAAGACCCCATCTTTGTTGACAGCATAAGAAATTTTTTAAAAAATCAAAAATGAATTTTGTAAACGTAAGAAAGATTTATGACAGAAAAATTACAAAGAAAGTACTTTTCAATTGTTTTATGTCAACTTCATTGCAGGAAAGTGTATTTCAGTAACATTTGCTTCATTCTGAATGCTATTTTTTTATATTTATTAGGATAATGACACTTATTTGTAAATCTCCGAATAATGTTAACATTTCTAATGCTATATATAGAAAGACGTAAAATATTTTTAAGAGTTAACGTTTTGAAACGAAACAAAATTTATTTTACCTCCACCTCTAAATATTTCCAACAAATTTTTAAAACATCTTGAAAACAGAATCATAGTTTCATTACCATATGATTCTGTATGTTCTAATTCTCTTATGTTTCATGCATAATATTAATTTACAATTTGGTTACAGAAGGTTAAATTGTATGTTTTACAAAGGATTACAATTTAAACAATACCAGCTATTAAAATAAATCAATCATATTTATGAGACTGAATAAACGAATACATGAATCAATATATTCCAAAGAAATTTTTATTTTTAACACGCAGTAGGGGCAGTAAAAGAGTCACTTTTAACTCAAAAAAAAATTATTCGTTGCAAAGAAACAGTTTGGATAACGATTTCCTCTCCATAATGATTTCCGCAATTTCCTTTGGCATTATCTCATGGTTTACCAAACCATAAACGACAGATATAAAAATAATTCTAGATTTCCTTTCTTTGATTTCCTTTTGTTATCAACAGCAAAAAGAATAATTTTGCAAATAGATTGCATGAATATTATTTATAACACTGCCTTCAAGCAGAAACAGTTTTTCACGATTTTTTCATAAGAATTCTTTTCCCTTTCAGCCAAATCTGCACATATGATAACTGATTTTATGATTTTATGATTATTTTTAAAGCTTTTTATGAACTACCTCACCGACAAGGTTTGAACGACAAGTCCGCGAAAGCATTTCTGCGAAACCGTTTCGGAAACCATTCCCGCAAAATTGACGTACATAAGCTTTTTATGAACCACCTATCCCATCGTGTGTAGCCCCGTACGGTATGGTGGTCATCGCGTTTGCCTTTCAACTCTAGGAACGCGGGTTCGATCCTCAGCTCGGAGAAGTTTGTAGGAGTACGGCTTTGAGAAGGGGTTTCCTCTCTGTATGAATACGGCTTTGGAAGGGAAAGGGAGTTCTATTTTTTCCGCCGAAGGAGGGCTCTTAACAACCTTTTGAAAAGGCATGAAACAAGCTTGAGGAAAGCCTGAAACAAGCTTGTAATAAAAGCTTGGGGAAATCTTACTGAAAACCTTGTTTCTTGTTGACTAGCGAACCTTTCCGCTACCTTGCCGAAAGGTTCAACCCTTGTCATGGAAACCTTTGTGACAACCCTTTACCCTTGCTGACGACAAGATTTCCAAAACCTTTTAGACAAGCTTTCTTTGCTATCTGGGTATTCACTCTTTGTATCCCCAGTAGAATTAAAGTATTCAAAATTTTAAGAAAAGAAACTGAATGAAAATTTTTCACGCAGCTTTATTTATTTAAAAGTAAATGAAAGCGTGTAAGTGCTTCTGATCTGCAACTCATTTCATTTTTTTTATATCTTGTATAGATATTATTCACATTTTTCTAAGCAGTGATTGCGCTTCATTTCTTTAAATATGTTTTATCGTTTCACATATTTACATACTAGATTTAAAGAAAATTATCTGGTAAAATCGATAATGTTTGAAATTTCTTTTGAAGTGGAGAAGGAGGCAACCTGATCTGAAAACGAGTTTCAAGGTGATTAAAAAATTGTTGTTGAAATTCCTCCAGTTGTTTGTTTCTGCTTTGCTAAAAATTTTAAAAATAATCAGATTCATGAATCTGTCCATTAATTTTACTAGTTTTTCTTCGGAGATTTTAATGCAGAATGAAATTTTAATATGAAAATATGAGGAATTCCCCCCCCCGCAATATATGGAATGTGGCGTGGACACCGTTGTTTTATATATGCTTAGTCAAGATCTTAACTATTTTTTTATTCTATCAAGATGTAAATATTTTTTCTTCAAAAATATTTAGCAATTTAATATTTCTAGTCTTCAAGTTTTGATTTAGTAATAAGAAAGGTTGCAAAGAATTTTAAAATCCAATGCATCATAAACTGAAAATTGAAATCAATAACTATCATAATAAACTGAAAAATGAAACAAAATGAATAAAGAAATGAATTTTCAGAAACTGAAAATTGAAAATATTCTATTTTCCCGAGAGCCTGTCTGCATTTGATAAAAAGGTAAATCCGTCCTCTCAGCTAAGGTTCTGAGGGAACTATAAAGGAAGTTTACCAACAGCTGCGAAGTATTGATTTGACCCACTAAAGAATAAAATGATTCAGCGGTTTTGTTCAATGCCCTATACCAAGAACATTTACTGAATGATCCTGTAGCAAAGCAAATATTTTCCGAAAGTATTCTTTCATTTCTCAAAGTATTATAATAAAAGAAGCAGGATTTTCTTTAAAAAGGCTTCCAAAAGTGTTGTTTCCGTTCATGAAGTAGATTTTGAATGCATTAAGGTGAAATGATAAAAAAAAAACCCTACTAGAAAATATAATTATTTTTTTATCATTTCTGTTTAGTGCAGGGCAAGTTTTCCGTTAACAATCTGATGAATGTTACATTGAATTAATGATACCTAGTTATTATAGAAAGCGTTCTCTTTGAAGTTTCTTAGAATACTTCAGCTAAGAATGTTAAAATCTTCGTTTCACTTAATAAACATTACTGAGTAAGGTCTTTTTCAGTAACTATAACTTTCTTGTATATGAAGTATACAAAGAGAAAGTATTTTAAGCATCAAAATATTCCACCTCGAGATTTTGATGAATCTCCACCTTTTAGATCTCCCTGAGTCCGAAAAAAGCATTTTTGGAAATATGTTTTTCTCTCTGTGAACACAATAGCTCAAAATCGGATGAAAATTTGCATGTGATCGTCACACCAAATTTTATGTAAATTGTGAACGAAATTGGTCTATGGGAAGTCTGTCTGTCCTTACACGATAACTCAATAGCGTGAACGCGATATTTCAAGAACGCAAAGAGCTAGAAGTTTAAAAATTGGTATATAGTTTTATCAACATAAATGTAGATGTGAATCAAATTTTGGACCAAATCCACCAACGAGGTGTTCGTCTGTCGGTCTGTGTATTCGATAACTCAAAAACACAATGACTTGGCTAAACGAAATCTGGTATGCGGTCTTGCGATCAAAATTGCATATTCTTCAAATTTTGGGCTCTTCATCAAATTTCGAGGTCCATTGGTTGAAAGGAAAGTGTCTAAAATGTATATTCGATTATCACTATTATACTACGAAACACAAATCGAACCACATTGTGTCACCTACGCGAGAATCGGGGAGGGAGAACATTCCCACTTTCGGGTTTTGTCGTGACCTTCCCGCCTCCCTCCGTACCCCCTGCCGTACGTTCAGGGATGCAGTTTCTTAATGAAGCATCGAAAATGAAGTACTATATTGCGTAGATCACTCCCGCTGGTTCAATATCCTCTTTGTCTTTTTATCCTGTATGCTGTCATTGGCTTATAAATCAGATTCTTTCGGAGAACGGAAGGCTGAAATTTCAGACTGACAGCTTAAATTTATTCATGAAATCGAACTATCATAAAAAAACATTAGCAATTAAAATTTCGCCTTCAAAGCAAAATGCATTGGTTGAAAGTAACAGCTATTATATTCCAGTGATTGTTATTATGGACTGATGATAAATTAAAGGTATAAAATAGCTTAGTACTTATGACTGAAAGATGCAGTTACACGTCAGTAACTGCAGCAGATTAAACATCTATTTATTATTTTGCAGAGCATCAAAATGCATTTAGGTAAAAAAATAGGAAAATAAATGATTTCAGTAGATATTATAGCACATATGACCAAATACATTTATCAATCAATTATCTCTAGTTATGATATTCCAAAGTTTTTAATAAATATCTTCATTTTTTATTACTTTCTCGTATACGAAGTATACAAAGAGAAAGTATTGTAATCGTCAAAAAATTCGAACTCGAGATTTTGACGAATCTCCACGTTTTAGACGTCCCTGAATCCGAAAAACACAATTTTGGAATTATGTCTGTCTGTGTGTGTGTGTCTGTCTGTCTGTGAACACGATAACTCGAAAACTATCAGAGCTACGGGGATGAAATTTGGTATGTGGTCTTTAAACATAATTTGTAGGTTTCTATCAAATTTTGGACAAAATCCGTCAACGGGAAGTCTGCCTGTCTGCATGTTCGGGGTCATGCGAACGCTATAACTCAAAAACTTGAAAAGCCAGATGGATAAAATTTTATACACAGTTTTATCGTCATAAATGTAGGTCCATATAAAATTTTGGGCCATCCGTCAAAGGGTTGACTGTCTGTCGGTCCGTATAATTTACTTTTGAAGAGAATCCGTTATCTCCACACGCATGCGTACTGCAAGAGCGGAGAGGAATTTCATTACGGAATAGCGAATTACGTCAGTTTGTCCTTGAGCCGGTAAAAGAAGAAAATCGTTACGCATCTCTTTGAATTTCATTTTTTGACTGGATATTTTTCAATCACTGTAATGAAAAACCTGATAGTCATTGGATTCTGGGTAACAATAGGTTCGAATTTTTTTAGCCACGCGGGGGAAGGGGAAACGACACCTTTTTGGGGAAGTATACGAGAAAGTTTAGGGGAGAACACTCCCGCTGGTTTCTCACTAGCAGTACGCGCAGGGCGTTGCAGTGGAATCAGGACTTCAAAAAATGAAAAAAAAACCGCCCACGATTACATGAAAATCAAAACAAAAGATACACATTATTGATTTTCCCGCTTATATTTTTTCGTGTAATGGCATTTTAACTGTAGAAAAACAGTATAGAGTACGTTAATCCAAAACAATATTAAAAATTGCAACTTGAAAATCATTATTCTACAGCAAGCAGAATATAAAATCGAATCCGAAAATAATAATCGAAGTCATTGAATTGCCCTTGGAATCAGGACTTCAACAAAATGGGGGGAAAAAACCGCCCACAATGACACGAAAAAGTTCTGAAAACAAAACAAAAGATACACATTATTGATTTTTCAGCTTATTTTTCTTCGCGATAATGATATTTCAAATGTAGAAAACAATACAGAGTATGTTAATCCGAAACAATATTAAAAAATTGCAAGTGGAAATGATTATTATACAGCAAATAAAATATTCAAGACATAAACACGTTAAGACACTGCCGAAAAAAATAATCGAAGTCATTCAGTTGAAGATTATGACGTATCCTGCGCTCTGCACCGTCAACCAATCAAAATTGCCAGCAACGTTCCGGAGAAGTGTCTCAGGAGGAAACTCGCTAGAGGAAAAATATCTTTCAGCTGAGCAGGGGAAAAAATTAATTAAAAGAAAACGGGAAAAGATATTTTAACCATTCTTGTTTTACATCCGACATAACCATTGCAGTTATAAGCTGAAAAAAATTGTAAATAATAATGGTATTAGAACGCTGGATGCAGCAAATTTTAAAAGAAAAATAAAATTTCAATGGCAAAACTGACTAATTTATTCTTGCATAATTTACTGACTTTTTCAGTAAATTATGTTTGAAGCTCAAAACAAACTTCATTAGAACGAAAATTGTTTCTTCGATCCGATGGTGCATTGATTGTTTTTCAACGATCATTAGGAAAGATACTACAGACGTAAAGGTGCCAAAAATGACCCAAAACAATACAAAACATTAAATAAAAAATTTTCTAGATTGAATTTTAAAATTCCGGCTTCGAGGTGCATTGAGACACCTTTACGACTACCTGTGTGCCGAATTTCATGAATGTGAGTGCGATAGATCCGTCTGGACATCGCGCGCACACACACACACACACACACACAAACATTTCCTTTTATAAGTATAGATGAACAACAAAATTTAATATTTCAAAACTACTCGAGGAACTTTTTGCTTTTATTGGAGAATTAAAAATTATATTATGAGATGAAATTAGCACTTTATTAAACATTGACTTTCGTTTTACTTTTTGCATTTTTTATTACAGTTCTTTTATACTGGGCTTCTCCCAAAAGTCGCAAATGCATTTGTCTAAGCTTCTCTAACAGATTTCATTCATTTTTTAAATTGAAGACCGCCATAACAGTTGAGACCATTCCAATAAATAATAACTTTTTTATATTTTTCATATGGACTTAAATCTAACAGACATATGCACTGATTTTCTTCAGGTTTTGAATTTATTATCTCCCATTTTTCATTGACGAAATCGATGTATAAAATATGGAACAGAAGAGGCGTAATGTCTTTGTGTATTGCACCGGAGTTCTTTAAATAAAAATGGTTTTTTCCTGTTCTTTCTGGACGAAAGAAAGGAATGAAAAAATGGTATGACTTCATTTCATATGAAAATGAAACAGAAATGAAAAGAACGTCTTCATTACTTTGGGGCTTGATTCTAGGATTATTAATTTGCACCGAAATTTTTCCAAAAAAATAAAAATTGAAGAAGAAACGTGAGGAGACCTTGAGAAGAACAGAATCTAAAAGAAAGAGAAATAATTTTTCTTTCCATGATGAACATTTTTTCGACAAAAAAATTATTCTGAATTTTGTGACTTAAATTTACACAAATGAAAGATAAAATCCAATGAAAAGGTTCTTGTTTTAGAAAAGACATTTTCTTTTAACTTTATGAAAAAGTCTTTAAAATAATAAAATTCAGCAACTTTAATCATACAAATAAAAAATAATTTTTTCTCTTTTACTATAGAAGCCTGTGTTTTATGAAAGTTTCATTAGCAAGATCATTTTATTTCTTTTTCTTCCTCCAAGCTCTTTGGGATAAATTTAATAAAAGTATAGAAGATGTCTTTTTCATTAAATATATTTTCTTGCGTTTTTTCCCGAGTGTGCTGTTTCAGAATCAACTCCCCACGAACAAAAATGTCTAGCCTTCATTATTTTTGATGTTGTTTTCAAATTTTGAATACTGTTAAATCCATACTACATCTGCTTATTTTCAGTATCCGTGTAGCAATAATTTCCAGATATACGACGCTAACAGTTTATTGGAATTTCTAGAACACTATTTCCGTTAGCCTTAAGATGCGTTAATAACTTGTGAGAAATAAATGGTAATAGTTTAGTAAGATCACCCATAAAGTGCCACAAAATGGATTTAAAATGTAATGACATAAGATAATTAGTATGAATCTTATAAATTAAATCATACTCGTCAAACATTAAAATTAATGAAGTTGTTTTTCTTCTGGTTCTTCTCTGAGCACTTTTGCACTTATCAAGTTTGAATACAAATTCGTCTATGAATTTCAGTCATTAAAAAATTAGTTACTCTTTGTAACAGGCTGGTAGTCGATCTGGACGATTTTGTAGTTAAATCAGATTGCAGAAATTTTAAATTTCGACAAAAGTAGCAGAGGAAAAGATGACAGAAAAATTCACATGATATCTACCGTGAAAGTACAGTATTAGATTAAATTGACAAATTTGAATGGCAACATGAGGATTTAAGAAAATTATCTTGAATTTTAATCCCAAAATTATGTGCCATAAATGGTATACTAGTTATTCAGATGTAAGTAAAAGTTTCTTTGACTTCTATCCCTGAGCCTTTAGTGTATGTAATTAAATAAATATGATCATCCAACTTGAATGGTGATGTTAAAGGGCAAAATTAATCTAAAAGAAATCGTTATATCAATCCAGTAAACATATGAAAGGTATGGAAACTTTAATCATGGATCTTTTACATCATTGTAGAAAGCATATGACTAGAATAGGTTGATACTGTTTGATGTCATCTGATAACTAACTACATTATTTTATACACTACTGAAAACTTAAAGGATCGCCCATTTTTCCCTACATTATTCTCATCTAACCTGTGAAAGCAAAGTAAAAATATAATGAATTCGAATGTAGTGCTTCAAAGACATTAGAAGAAGAATTTGTAGGAAAATGATATTACTGACACCTAAATACGTTTCCGATTAGAATTCAGGAAAACCTTCGATAGACTATGGAACCCAGATTAGGATGTCTGTTTAAAGCAGGATTAGTATTTTTGGAATACTTTTTGAAGAACGATTTCAATAAATGCCGTAACGTCTTAATTTCCCAAAATCAATAGTTTGTCGAGCAACTGATTAACTGGAAAAGGGTACATTACATTTCTTTAAAGTGTCTGATTGGGTAATTTCCTAACTTAGGAACCAATTTTAATTATTATAAGTGTTTGTAGAAGCTCAGGTCATCGTTATGGACGTGCAATAACACGAGCCGAACATCGTTATATGCCCATAACAGCCCTTGGAACAGAACAAGCGAAGGGACTTTTCTTGGTCTAGGACAAGACATGCTAACACAAACTTTATGAAATAGCCTTCATTAGTAAGGTTGGTATACACATAGTTATTTTGCTCGCGTTCGCTTAACCTTAAGACATCTTAAAGCGAGGAGAAACACCAAAATCGTGTAGCTCTGAGTGGAAGCAAATGATCTACACAAACGAGTCAAGATTCTGTTAGAAACAGTCAATCGCCAGTTCTTCAAACGGTGAAAATGTCATATGAGCAATAATCCTAATTTTGTGCACTAAAGTTCACAAAATCCAGACAGTGAACTGATGGTTTAGGCAGCAGTAAGTACAGATGGATGCATCTTCCTGCATATCAACCATAATGCAATTTAATTGGTAGAAGATTCAGGAAAGATATTCATAAAGTTACTAGCTGTTACACGCGACTTCGTGCGCGAAGAATTTGAATTGTCACTTTTTTAAAATTCAAGAATGTAAATGTTTCGTTATATGTAGAAAGGGAAAATTAAAAGTTCTGATGGTTGATAATACATAATTGGACGACTAACAGGAGTGTACTGTACATGTGTCTGCTGTTACAGTTAGGTAAATTGTTTATATATGATAACACACTTTTGTATACGACGTTTTTTGTTTTGCGTTTTTTGCACCGATGTAGAGGTTTAGTGGGCTGGACACACGCGAACATGCCACACATAGTTACCAACGGAAAAAATATGATTTTCCAATTTACGCCTGCCCCTTTGAGTGTCTGACCCTGCGCCTGGCAAATGCTAATTTTAAAGGGAATTGTTACCTTTTGAACTGGGATGGTAAATCCTTCGGTATTATCGGAATGCGTAGAATTTAGCACTCTCACCTCTCGCTATGCCAGTCATATCAGTAGCTAGTACGACTTTTGGTCCTAAGTGTGTAATTTGAAACCTTGTGCCATTGCGCAGTCTCGGTACATCGAGATTACGTATGAATAGTTCTGGCACACCGAATTTTAATCTCAGCTTGTCGGAAGGTATCCCTGAAAATTCTATGGGGTTGAAGAACTCTACAGGATATGATTTTACTTGTTATTGTCCATTACCGTATCTACAGATAGATATTCTGTAATACATCCCTCCATTTGTGAAGCATTTTTTTTTATTTATCTGACCTAAACTTTAATTAATCAGTGCCAAAATTACCCAATCAACAAACAATCTCTATTCCTCTTATTAGCTTATAGGGAAGGATAAACCTTGCTTATCAGTTCCTCTGTACTGTGAACAATTTTAAAAAAGTCCCAATTTAATACACTGTTTGAATCTCTAGCAATCGCCAAATCTATTTGGCAACTGTATCAAGCGCCAAGTTCGAATTAGTTCTTTCTTTAGTAAACAAAACGTTGAATTCCGTGTTCATTGGGTTTATGCAATCCTTTCTTTTTAAATCGGTTGAAAAAAGCTCTTAAAGCATTAAAATTCGAAATGGAACTATTGCAATTAGCTAAATCGTTTGGTTTAGAATTTAACCGCCAGTGATTATCCAAATCGTTTGGTTACAAATTTAACAGCCAAACAAATCTTGGATGTCGATAAAAAGAGAGATAAAGAATTATTTTGACAAGCTATCCACTAAATTAGGCTCTTATTTTAAGTAAACATTGAACAATATTTTCCTTTAGTTATAAATAACTTCAGTTTTTAAATTTTAATCCAAAAACTCTTGAAACTATATCATATCTATCATTGGTTTTCTGTCCTGGCGTCTATTTTTCAGTTATTATTCCACAAATTAATTATTTATTTCTTTTCTCAGCAAGGTCACGTGATGCTTGACTTTAAAAATAAGTTATTTCAAATGCTTGCACTTTTCTGAAGGATCACGTGACATTTCATTTTGTTTACGCATTCGTTAAGGATCACGTGACAGTTGATTGAAAAATAAAATAGTAATCTTCATCGCAAATCGCTTGTTAATTATTTAATTATCTATAATCAAAAATAATACATTTAACATGATGTCACCTACCCTATGTCCGTTCCTGGGTTTTAAGCTACAACTCTGCCAATTTTCATCCAAATCGGTTTGGTAGTTTTGCCGTAAATGCGTAACAAACAGACAGACACACTTAAACACACAAAAAAAAGGTGAATTAGTTCAAAGTCTAACCGTTGCCTAGCAACGGAGTAGCTATAAATCTTCGTTATTTCAAAATCGTCTGCACGTTTTTAAAAATTATGGAACGTTTAAAAATTAATAACAATCGAAGGGAAAATGTCACAGAAATGAAAGTGATACCATCAAACAGGTAAAACTTTGAACTTTAAGATGGTATAAAAATATTTTTTGTCGGACAATTTGCTCCGAAGTTACGGCGGAAAAACGGTTTCGGTTAATTTCTAATTAACTGACTGTTTAATTAACTTTGGGACTTAGAAAAGTTCATAAGTGTCTTCCCCTTGTCTTAAATAATAAGTGTACAAAATTTGGTTGAAAACCGTCCATTGGTTTAGGAGGAGATGTGGAACATAGCCACATACATACCCACATACACACATACCCACAATGACTTTTATTTATATTAAGATTCTTTCATCTTATGCCGGAACAATCGACGATACATTCCTTTTGATGGACGACAGTCTGCGTTGCCACAGAGTTCGTTTTGTTGGAAACGGCTTTCGGAGTACGGTACTGGACATATGGACTGACCAGCATGCTCAGATTAGGGTAGGTCATCTTAATTTTTTCTCCTTTTTTGAAGGCCACAGCGATAAAAAAAGGTTCCTAAATGCTCTCCAAGTAACAAATGTGAAATATTATTACATTCTGATGTCTAACTGCCTCCGGATTAGTATCAAAGTTTCGAGAGGGGTTTTTCAAGCAATGCCTGACCTATTCTGAGTCGCACAGCCACGAACTGGTAGCCAGTCGCATTTTGAAAGCCCACAGCATTCAGAGAAAGAGACTCCGATTGTTTCAACTTCCTACTGTAAGATGTGACGCATCATCTCATACTTGTCTCATTCACTGGAGGAGGATACATCTGATCCACCAATATTGAAATCCATACTTGACGAAAACATTCGACTGTTTGTCGCCTCAAAAACATGTGGAGAACTGTCGTAGCAACACCTGCCCTTTCACACACAAGTGGTGAAAAGGACAGTCAGGACTGTGATAAAAGTTTCAGCCACATTTTGAAAAAACTCTGAGGGAGAAGGCTTCTTTAAAAACCACATAGAATCTCGAAAAGCCATGCCGAGATTCGAAAGAAAGAGGAATATTCGCGCTATTTGAAATATTATTTTAATAATATGAACGTCATTTTTGTAAAATATTTTATAATAAATAAATATTGCTCAAACATTTCCAATTTGTTTTACAGACACACATTTTTGAGCTTTTCTTAGCCTAGTTGTAGCAA
>BGPR01023778.1:0-23912 GCA_013235015.1 Araneus ventricosus | reverse complement strand
TTGCTACAACTAGGCTAAGAAAAGCTCAAAAATGTGTGTCTGTAAAACAAATTGGAAATGTTTGAGCAATATTTATTTATTATAAAATATTTTACAAAAATGACGTTCATATTATTAAAATAATATTTCAAATAGCGCGAATATTCCTCTTTCTTTCGAATCTCGGCATGGCTTTTCGAGATTCTATGTGGTTTTTAAAGAAGCCTTCTCCCTCAGAGTTTTTTCAAAATGTGGCTGAAACTTTTATCACAGTCCTGACTGTCCTTTTCACCACTTGTGTGTGAAAGGGCAGGTGTTGCTACGACAGTTCTCCACATGTTTTTGAGGCGACAAACAGTCGAATGTTTTCGTCAAGTATGGATTTCAATATTGGTGGATCAGATGTATCCTCCTCCAGTGAATGAGACAAGTATGAGATGATGCGTCACATCTTACAGTAGGAAGTTGAAACAATCGGAGTCTCTTTCTCTGAATGCTGTGGGCTTTCAAAATGCGACTGGCTACCAGTTCGTGGCTGTGCGACTCAGAATAGGTCAGGCATTGCTTGAAAAACCCCTCTCGAAACTTTGATACTAATCCGGAGGCAGTTAGACATCAGAATGTAATAATATTTCACATTTGTTACTTGGAGAGCATTTAGGAACCTTTTTTTATCGCTGTGGCCTTCAAAAAAGGAGAAAAAATTAAGATGACCTACCCTAATCTGAGCATGCTGGTCAGTCCATATGTCCAGTACCGTACTCCGAAAGCCGTTTCCAACAAAACGAACTCTGTGGCAACGCAGACTGTCGTCCATCAAAAGGAATGTATCGTCGATTGTTCCGGCATAAGATGAAAGAATCTTAATATAAATAAAAGTCATTGTGGGTATGTGTGTATGTGGGTATGTATGTGGCTATGTTCCACATCTCCTCCTAAACCAATGGACGGTTTTCAACCAAATTTTGTACACTTATTATTTAAGACAAGGGGAAGACACTTATGAACTTTTCTAAGTCCCAAAGTTAATTAAACAGTCAGTTAATTAGAAATTAACCGAAACCGTTTTTCCGCCGTAACTTCGGAGCAAATTGTCCGACAAAAAATATTTTTATACCATCTTAAAGTTCAAAGTTTTACCTGTTTGATGGTATCACTTTCATTTCTGTGACATTTTCCCTTCGATTGTTATTAATTTTTAAACGTTCCATAATTTTTAAAAACGTGCAGACGATTTTGAAATAACGAAGATTTATAGCTACTCCGTTGCTAGGCAACGGTTAGACTTTGAACTAATTCACCTTTTTTTTGTGTGTTTAAGTGTGTCTGTCTGTTTGTTACGCATTTACGGCAAAACTACCAAACCGATTTGGATGAAAATTGGCAGAGTTGTAGCTTAAAACCCAGGAACGGACATAGGGTAGGTGACATCATGTTAAATGTATTATTTTTGATTATAGATAATTAAATAATTAACAAGCGATTTGCGATGAAGATTACTATTTTATTTTTCAATCAACTGTCACGTGATCCTTAACGAATGCGTAAACAAAATGAAATGTCACGTGATCCTTCAGAAAAGTGCAAGCATTTGAAATAACTTATTTTTAAAGTCAAGCATCACGTGACCTTGCTGAGAAAAGAAATAAATAATTAATTTGTGGAATAATAACTGAAAAATAGACGCCAGGACAGAAAACCAATGATAGATATGATATAGTTTCAAGAGTTTTTGGATTAAAATTTAAAAACTGAAGTTATTTATAACTAAAGGAAAATATTGTTCAATGTTTACTTAAAATAAGAGCCTAATTTAGTGGATAGCTTGTCAAAATAATTCTTTATCTCTCTTTTTATCGACATCCAAGATTTGTTTGGCTGTTAAATTTGTAACCAAACGATTTGGATAATCACTGGCGGTTAAATTCTAAACCAAACGATTTAGCTAATTGCAATAGTTCCATTTCGAATTTTAATGCTTTAAGAGCTTTTTTCAACCGATTTAAAAAGAAAGGATTGCATAAACCCAATGAACACGGAATTCAACGTTTTGTTTACTAAAGAAAGAACTAATTCGAACTTGGCGCTTGATACAGTTGCCAAATAGATTTGGCGATTGCTAGAGATTCAAACAGTGTATTAAATTGGGACTTTTTTAAAATTGTTCACAGTACAGAGGAACTGATAAGCAAGGTTTATCCTTCCCTATAAGCTAATAAGAGGAATAGAGATTGTTTGTTGATTGGGTAATTTTGGCACTGATTAATTAAAGTTTAGGTCAGATAAATAAAAAAAAATGCTTCACAAATGGAGGGATGTATTACAGAATATCTATCTGTAGATACGGTAATGGACAATAACAAGTAAAATCATATCCTGTAGAGTTCTTCAACCCCATAGAATTTTCAGGGATACCTTCCGACAAGCTGAGATTAAAATTCGGTGTGCCAGAACTATTCATACGTAATCTCGATGTACCGAGACTGCGCAATGGCACAAGGTTTCAAATTACACACTTAGGACCAAAAGTCGTACTAGCTACTGATATGACTGGCATAGCGAGAGGTGAGAGTGCTAAATTCTACGCATTCCGATAATACCGAAGGATTTACCATCCCAGTTCAAAAGGTAACAATTCCCTTTAAAATTAGCATTTGCCAGGCGCAGGGTCAGACACTCAAAGGGGCAGGCGTAAATTGGAAAATCATATTTTTTCCGTTGGTAACTATGTGTGGCATGTTCGCGTGTGTCCAGCCCACTAAACCTCTACATCGGTGCAAAAAACGCAAAACAAAAAACGTCGTATACAAAAGTGTGTTATCATATATAAACAATTTACCTAACTGTAACAGCAGACACATGTACAGTACACTCCTGTTAGTCGTCCAATTATGTATTATCAACCATCAGAACTTTTAATTTTCCCTTTCTACATATAACGAAACATTTACATTCTTGAATTTTAAAAAAGTGACAATTCAAATTCTTCGCGCACGAAGTCGCGTGTAACAGCTAGTAACTTTATGAATATCTTTCCTGAATCTTCTACCAATTAAATTGCATTATGGTTGATATGCAGGAAGATGCATCCATCTGTACTTACTGCTGCCTAAACCATCAGTTCACTGTCTGGATTTTGTGAACTTTAGTGCACAAAATTAGGATTATTGCTCATATGACATTTTCACCGTTTGAAGAACTGGCGATTGACTGTTTCTAACAGAATCTTGACTCGTTTGTGTAGATCATTTGCTTCCACTCAGAGCTACACGATTTTGGTGTTTCTCCTCGCTTTAAGATGTCTTAAGGTTAAGCGAACGCGAGCAAAATAACTATGTGTATACCAACCTTACTAATGAAGGCTATTTCATAAAGTTTGTGTTAGCATGTCTTGTCCTAGACCAAGAAAAGTCCCTTCGCTTGTTCTGTTCCAAGGGCTGTTATGGGCATATAACGATGTTCGGCTCGTGTTATTGCACGTCCATAACGATGACCTGAGCTTCTACAAACACTTATAATAATTAAAATTGGTTCCTAAGTTAGGAAATTACCCAATCAGACACTTTAAAGAAATGTAATGTACCCTTTTCCAGTTAATCAGTTGCTCGACAAACTATTGATTTTGGGAAATTAAGACGTTACGGCATTTATTGAAATCGTTCTTCAAAAAGTATTCCAAAAATACTAATCCTGCTTTAAACAGACATCCTAATCTGGGTTCCATAGTCTATCGAAGGTTTTCCTGAATTCTAATCGGAAACGTATTTAGGTGTCAGTAATATCATTTTCCTACAAATTCTTCTTCTAATGTCTTTGAAGCACTACATTCGAATTCATTATATTTTTACTTTGCTTTCACAGGTTAGATGAGAATAATGTAGGGAAAAATGGGCGATCCTTTAAGTTTTCAGTAGTGTATAAAATAATGTAGTTAGTTATCAGATGACATCAAACAGTATCAACCTATTCTAGTCATATGCTTTCTACAATGATGTAAAAGATCCATGATTAAAGTTTCCATACCTTTCATATGTTTACTGGATTGATATAACGATTTCTTTTAGATTAATTTTGCCCTTTAACATCACCATTCAAGTTGGATGATCATATTTATTTAATTACATACACTAAAGGCTCAGGGATAGAAGTCAAAGAAACTTTTACTTACATCTGAATAACTAGTATACCATTTATGGCACATAATTTTGGGATTAAAATTCAAGATAATTTTCTTAAATCCTCATGTTGCCATTCAAATTTGTCAATTTAATCTAATACTGTACTTTCACGGTAGATATCATGTGAATTTTTCTGTCATCTTTTCCTCTGCTACTTTTGTCGAAATTTAAAATTTCTGCAATCTGATTTAACTACAAAATCGTCCAGATCGACTACCAGCCTGTTACAAAGAGTAACTAATTTTTTAATGACTGAAATTCATAGACGAATTTGTATTCAAACTTGATAAGTGCAAAAGTGCTCAGAGAAGAACCAGAAGAAAAACAACTTCATTAATTTTAATGTTTGACGAGTATGATTTAATTTATAAGATTCATACTAATTATCTTATGTCATTACATTTTAAATCCATTTTGTGGCACTTTATGGGTGATCTTACTAAACTATTACCATTTATTTCTCACAAGTTATTAACGCATCTTAAGGCTAACGGAAATAGTGTTCTAGAAATTCCAATAAACTGTTAGCGTCGTATATCTGGAAATTATTGCTACACGGATACTGAAAATAAGCAGATGTAGTATGGATTTAACAGTATTCAAAATTTGAAAACAACATCAAAAATAATGAAGGCTAGACATTTTTGTTCGTGGGGAGTTGATTCTGAAACAGCACACTCGGGAAAAAACGCAAGAAAATATATTTAATGAAAAAGACATCTTCTATACTTTTATTAAATTTATCCCAAAGAGCTTGGAGGAAGAAAAAGAAATAAAATGATCTTGCTAATGAAACTTTCATAAAACACAGGCTTCTATAGTAAAAGAGAAAAAATTATTTTTTATTTGTATGATTAAAGTTGCTGAATTTTATTATTTTAAAGACTTTTTCATAAAGTTAAAAGAAAATGTCTTTTCTAAAACAAGAACCTTTTCATTGGATTTTATCTTTCATTTGTGTAAATTTAAGTCACAAAATTCAGAATAATTTTTTTGTCGAAAAAATGTTCATCATGGAAAGAAAAATTATTTCTCTTTCTTTTAGATTCTGTTCTTCTCAAGGTCTCCTCACGTTTCTTCTTCAATTTTTATTTTTTTGGAAAAATTTCGGTGCAAATTAATAATCCTAGAATCAAGCCCCAAAGTAATGAAGACGTTCTTTTCATTTCTGTTTCATTTTCATATGAAATGAAGTCATACCATTTTTTCATTCCTTTCTTTCGTCCAGAAAGAACAGGAAAAAACCATTTTTATTTAAAGAACTCCGGTGCAATACACAAAGACATTACGCCTCTTCTGTTCCATATTTTATACATCGATTTCGTCAATGAAAAATGGGAGATAATAAATTCAAAACCTGAAGAAAATCAGTGCATATGTCTGTTAGATTTAAGTCCATATGAAAAATATAAAAAAGTTATTATTTATTGGAATGGTCTCAACTGTTATGGCGGTCTTCAATTTAAAAAATGAATGAAATCTGTTAGAGAAGCTTAGACAAATGCATTTGCGACTTTTGGGAGAAGCCCAGTATAAAAGAACTGTAATAAAAAATGCAAAAAGTAAAACGAAAGTCAATGTTTAATAAAGTGCTAATTTCATCTCATAATATAATTTTTAATTCTCCAATAAAAGCAAAAAGTTCCTCGAGTAGTTTTGAAATATTAAATTTTGTTGTTCATCTATACTTATAAAAGGAAATGTTTGTGTGTGTGTGTGTGTGTGTGTGCGCGCGATGTCCAGACGGATCTATCGCACTCACATTCATGAAATTCGGCACACAGGTAGTCGTAAAGGTGTCTCAATGCACCTCGAAGCCGGAATTTTAAAATTCAATCTAGAAAATTTTTTATTTAATGTTTTGTATTGTTTTGGGTCATTTTTGGCACCTTTACGTCTGTAGTATCTTTCCTAATGATCGTTGAAAAACAATCAATGCACCATCGGATCGAAGAAACAATTTTCGTTCTAATGAAGTTTGTTTTGAGCTTCAAACATAATTTACTGAAAAAGTCAGTAAATTATGCAAGAATAAATTAGTCAGTTTTGCCATTGAAATTTTATTTTTCTTTTAAAATTTGCTGCATCCAGCGTTCTAATACCATTATTATTTACAATTTTTTTCAGCTTATAACTGCAATGGTTATGTCGGATGTAAAACAAGAATGGTTAAAATATCTTTTCCCGTTTTCTTTTAATTAATTTTTTCCCCTGCTCAGCTGAAAGATATTTTTCCTCTAGCGAGTTTCCTCCTGAGACACTTCTCCGGAACGTTGCTGGCAATTTTGATTGGTTGACGGTGCAGAGCGCAGGATACGTCATAATCTTCAACTGAATGACTTCGATTATTTTTTTCGGCAGTGTCTTAACGTGTTTATGTCTTGAATATTTTATTTGCTGTATAATAATCATTTCCACTTGCAATTTTTTAATATTGTTTCGGATTAACATACTCTGTATTGTTTTCTACATTTGAAATATCATTATCGCGAAGAAAAATAAGCTGAAAAATCAATAATGTGTATCTTTTGTTTTGTTTTCAGAACTTTTTCGTGTCATTGTGGGCGGTTTTTTCCCCCCATTTTGTTGAAGTCCTGATTCCAAGGGCAATTCAATGACTTCGATTATTATTTTCGGATTCGATTTTATATTCTGCTTGCTGTAGAATAATGATTTTCAAGTTGCAATTTTTAATATTGTTTTGGATTAACGTACTCTATACTGTTTTTCTACAGTTAAAATGCCATTACACGAAAAAATATAAGCGGGAAAATCAATAATGTGTATCTTTTGTTTTGATTTTCATGTAATCGTGGGCGGTTTTTTTTTCATTTTTTGAAGTCCTGATTCCACTGCAACGCCCTGCGCGTACTGCTAGTGAGAAACCAGCGGGAGTGTTCTCCCCTAAACTTTCTCGTATACTTCCCCAAAAAGGTGTCGTTTCCCCTTCCCCCGCGTGGCTAAAAAAATTCGAACCTATTGTTACCCAGAATCCAATGACTATCAGGTTTTTCATTACAGTGATTGAAAAATATCCAGTCAAAAAATGAAATTCAAAGAGATGCGTAACGATTTTCTTCTTTTACCGGCTCAAGGACAAACTGACGTAATTCGCTATTCCGTAATGAAATTCCTCTCCGCTCTTGCAGTACGCATGCGTGTGGAGATAACGGATTCTCTTCAAAAGTAAATTATACGGACCGACAGACAGTCAACCCTTTGACGGATGGCCCAAAATTTTATATGGACCTACATTTATGACGATAAAACTGTGTATAAAATTTTATCCATCTGGCTTTTCAAGTTTTTGAGTTATAGCGTTCGCATGACCCCGAACATGCAGACAGGCAGACTTCCCGTTGACGGATTTTGTCCAAAATTTGATAGAAACCTACAAATTATGTTTAAAGACCACATACCAAATTTCATCCCCGTAGCTCTGATAGTTTTCGAGTTATCGTGTTCACAGACAGACAGACACACACACACAGACAGACATAATTCCAAAATTGTGTTTTTCGGATTCAGGGACGTCTAAAACGTGGAGATTCGTCAAAATCTCGAGTTCGAATTTTTTGACGATTACAATACTTTCTCTTTGTATACTTCGTATACGAGAAAGTAATAAAAAATGAAGATATTTATTAAAAACTTTGGAATATCATAACTAGAGATAATTGATTGATAAATGTATTTGGTCATATGTGCTATAATATCTACTGAAATCATTTATTTTCCTATTTTTTTACCTAAATGCATTTTGATGCTCTGCAAAATAATAAATAGATGTTTAATCTGCTGCAGTTACTGACGTGTAACTGCATCTTTCAGTCATAAGTACTAAGCTATTTTATACCTTTAATTTATCATCAGTCCATAATAACAATCACTGGAATATAATAGCTGTTACTTTCAACCAATGCATTTTGCTTTGAAGGCGAAATTTTAATTGCTAATGTTTTTTTATGATAGTTCGATTTCATGAATAAATTTAAGCTGTCAGTCTGAAATTTCAGCCTTCCGTTCTCCGAAAGAATCTGATTTATAAGCCAATGACAGCATACAGGATAAAAAGACAAAGAGGATATTGAACCAGCGGGAGTGATCTACGCAATATAGTACTTCATTTTCGATGCTTCATTAAGAAACTGCATCCCTGAACGTACGGCAGGGGGTACGGAGGGAGGCGGGAAGGTCACGACAAAACCCGAAAGTGGGAATGTTCTCCCTCCCCGATTCTCGCGTAGGTGACACAATGTGGTTCGATTTGTGTTTCGTAGTATAATAGTGATAATCGAATATACATTTTAGACACTTTCCTTTCAACCAATGGACCTCGAAATTTGATGAAGAGCCCAAAATTTGAAGAATATGCAATTTTGATCGCAAGACCGCATACCAGATTTCGTTTAGCCAAGTCATTGTGTTTTTGAGTTATCGAATACACAGACCGACAGACGAACACCTCGTTGGTGGATTTGGTCCAAAATTTGATTCACATCTACATTTATGTTGATAAAACTATATACCAATTTTTAAACTTCTAGCTCTTTGCGTTCTTGAAATATCGCGTTCACGCTATTGAGTTATCGTGTAAGGACAGACAGACTTCCCATAGACCAATTTCGTTCACAATTTACATAAAATTTGGTGTGACGATCACATGCAAATTTTCATCCGATTTTGAGCTATTGTGTTCACAGAGAGAAAAACATATTTCCAAAAATGCTTTTTTCGGACTCAGGGAGATCTAAAAGGTGGAGATTCATCAAAATCTCGAGGTGGAATATTTTGATGCTTAAAATACTTTCTCTTTGTATACTTCATATACAAGAAAGTTATAGTTACTGAAAAAGACCTTACTCAGTAATGTTTATTAAGTGAAACGAAGATTTTAACATTCTTAGCTGAAGTATTCTAAGAAACTTCAAAGAGAACGCTTTCTATAATAACTAGGTATCATTAATTCAATGTAACATTCATCAGATTGTTAACGGAAAACTTGCCCTGCACTAAACAGAAATGATAAAAAAATAATTATATTTTCTAGTAGGGTTTTTTTTTTATCATTTCACCTTAATGCATTCAAAATCTACTTCATGAACGGAAACAACACTTTTGGAAGCCTTTTTAAAGAAAATCCTGCTTCTTTTATTATAATACTTTGAGAAATGAAAGAATACTTTCGGAAAATATTTGCTTTGCTACAGGATCATTCAGTAAATGTTCTTGGTATAGGGCATTGAACAAAACCGCTGAATCATTTTATTCTTTAGTGGGTCAAATCAATACTTCGCAGCTGTTGGTAAACTTCCTTTATAGTTCCCTCAGAACCTTAGCTGAGAGGACGGATTTACCTTTTTATCAAATGCAGACAGGCTCTCGGGAAAATAGAATATTTTCAATTTTCAGTTTCTGAAAATTCATTTCTTTATTCATTTTGTTTCATTTTTCAGTTTATTATGATAGTTATTGATTTCAATTTTCAGTTTATGATGCATTGGATTTTAAAATTCTTTGCAACCTTTCTTATTACTAAATCAAAACTTGAAGACTAGAAATATTAAATTGCTAAATATTTTTGAAGAAAAAATATTTACATCTTGATAGAATAAAAAAATAGTTAAGATCTTGACTAAGCATATATAAAACAACGGTGTCCACGCCACATTCCATATATTGCGGGGGGGGGAATTCCTCATATTTTCATATTAAAATTTCATTCTGCATTAAAATCTCCGAAGAAAAACTAGTAAAATTAATGGACAGATTCATGAATCTGATTATTTTTAAAATTTTTAGCAAAGCAGAAACAAACAACTGGAGGAATTTCAACAACAATTTTTTAATCACCTTGAAACTCGTTTTCAGATCAGGTTGCCTCCTTCTCCACTTCAAAAGAAATTTCAAACATTATCGATTTTACCAGATAATTTTCTTTAAATCTAGTATGTAAATATGTGAAACGATAAAACATATTTAAAGAAATGAAGCGCAATCACTGCTTAGAAAAATGTGAATAATATCTATACAAGATATAAAAAAAATGAAATGAGTTGCAGATCAGAAGCACTTACACGCTTTCATTTACTTTTAAATAAATAAAGCTGCGTGAAAAATTTTCATTCAGTTTCTTTTCTTAAAATTTTGAATACTTTAATTCTACTGGGGATACAAAGAGTGAATACCCAGATAGCAAAGAAAGCTTGTCTAAAAGGTTTTGGAAATCTTGTCGTCAGCAAGGGTAAAGGGTTGTCACAAAGGTTTCCATGACAAGGGTTGAACCTTTCGGCAAGGTAGCGGAAAGGTTCGCTAGTCAACAAGAAACAAGGTTTTCAGTAAGATTTCCCCAAGCTTTTATTACAAGCTTGTTTCAGGCTTTCCTCAAGCTTGTTTCATGCCTTTTCAAAAGGTTGTTAAGAGCCCTCCTTCGGCGGAAAAAATAGAACTCCCTTTCCCTTCCAAAGCCGTATTCATACAGAGAGGAAACCCCTTCTCAAAGCCGTACTCCTACAAACTTCTCCGAGCTGAGGATCGAACCCGCGTTCCTAGAGTTGAAAGGCAAACGCGATGACCACCATACCGTACGGGGCTACACACGATGGGATAGGTGGTTCATAAAAAGCTTATGTACGTCAATTTTGCGGGAATGGTTTCCGAAACGGTTTCGCAGAAATGCTTTCGCGGACTTGTCGTTCAAACCTTGTCGGTGAGGTAGTTCATAAAAAGCTTTAAAAATAATCATAAAATCATAAAATCAGTTATCATATGTGCAGATTTGGCTGAAAGGGAAAAGAATTCTTATGAAAAAATCGTGAAAAACTGTTTCTGCTTGAAGGCAGTGTTATAAATAATATTCATGCAATCTATTTGCAAAATTATTCTTTTTGCTGTTGATAACAAAAGGAAATCAAAGAAAGGAAATCTAGAATTATTTTTATATCTGTCGTTTATGGTTTGGTAAACCATGAGATAATGCCAAAGGAAATTGCGGAAATCATTATGGAGAGGAAATCGTTATCCAAACTGTTTCTTTGCAACGAATAATTTTTTTTTGAGTTAAAAGTGACTCTTTTACTGCCCCTACTGCGTGTTAAAAATAAAAATTTCTTTGGAATATATTGATTCATGTATTCGTTTATTCAGTCTCATAAATATGATTGATTTATTTTAATAGCTGGTATTGTTTAAATTGTAATCCTTTGTAAAACATACAATTTAACCTTCTGTAACCAAATTGTAAATTAATATTATGCATGAAACATAAGAGAATTAGAACATACAGAATCATATGGTAATGAAACTATGATTCTGTTTTCAAGATGTTTTAAAAATTTGTTGGAAATATTTAGAGGTGGAGGTAAAATAAATTTTGTTTCGTTTCAAAACGTTAACTCTTAAAAATATTTTACGTCTTTCTATATATAGCATTAGAAATGTTAACATTATTCGGAGATTTACAAATAAGTGTCATTATCCTAATAAATATAAAAAAATAGCATTCAGAATGAAGCAAATGTTACTGAAATACACTTTCCTGCAATGAAGTTGACATAAAACAATTGAAAAGTACTTTCTTTGTAATTTTTCTGTCATAAATCTTTCTTACGTTTACAAAATTCATTTTTGATTTTTTAAAAAATTTCTTATGCTGTCAACAAAGATGGGGTCTTTGGAACTCTGGCATAGAAATGCCCTTCAATTCGATATATTATTCGTATAAAGAAATATACAAATACTGTCTTCGATTAGACAAAATTCTTTTACAGAAAACACTTCTCGCATCATTGATTGTGTCGAATGTACAGGTATGCGCTCATATCCGAATGACGGGTACAAAAAAAACAGAAAAACTTACATTAAAAATAAAAGTATGGATTTTTTAAATCTCTCATCAGTCCTTTAGCTAAAACCATTTTAATAGAATTTCATTTCAAAATCTTGTGAAATTTAATATTTTTTGAAAACTGATGAACGCATTCATTCTCTCATACTCGCTACGATAGCTGCTTGGCCATTTCTTTTTATCCAAAGCCATTCTTAAAATTTACAAAACAAAATACGTTGAAATATATAAAATTTCAAATATGTATAAGTACATAAGTGAATAAAAAGCAGATGTTTTTCATAGGGGGACATTTTAAATGGTTTTATCATCCTTTTCTTAAATTCTATGAAACACGAGAGAATTTCTTAGTCGAGTAAAAATTCGTTTTGAAATAGGTCAACCTTTCTCCAGCTAAAATGAGTTGGTTATTAATGTAGATCTTTGCAATGTAGTAAATGTTGTTCTTCTCCAAATTGGGCAGAAATGTCAGGAATATTATTTACCAAGAAAATATCAAATATTTAGTTGACGGAATTGTTAATGTTTTAAACGGACTGTTTTAAATTGTATATATTACCGTAAAGGGTATAATTCAGTTATTTCATAGAATAACTAAGTGATTCTTGATATACCTAGTTATTCTATGAAATAGGGGATTGAAAATAACTAGGTTATTCATGAAATAACTTGTTATTCCATATCGGATGTCACGTTTTAACTGTAGCATATTCATCACATTTCAAAAGTAATATATACATATCTAAACGGGAAAATCCGAATTAGTGTCAGGAAGACAATTTCTCGATTATGAGATTTTCTTCCAAAAGAAAAAATGCCAAATAATATCAACTTCCCGCCTTCAACAAGTAGAGAGAAACATATTCATTTCTAGTAGTATATAAATTGCAATTAAATCTCTTGGAGACACCTCTTTTGAGTGTGGAATAGTAAATCTGATTACAAAGCGATAGGATCTCTCTAACAGCATCCACATGCAGATGAGATGGATTTTATGTGGAAATAGCGCACTTGTTGGATGGAACACACGAACGCTACGCAATTAATCCTTTTGGCACCGAGAGCTCGAAATGAATATTGATCCGACAATCCATCACTGTTCCTGGAATAATTGGTAGAATTTCTGAACGTAACGTCGGGAGCAAAAGGATTAAGCCTTTATGAAAAGTTCAGCTCTCAGTAGAGGTAGACGTTTCGATTATTTCCGAAAAGCAATATCAAAGTGTGTGTTGAAAATAATTAGCGTTGAACAAAGACTATTAAATCAATGTAATCTTTTCAGATTTTTTTAATTGCATTTTTTTAATATTATGTGTTTAAAATATTTTCCCCTCTCCCTGACACAGAACACAAATAATTTAAACACTTTAGATATTCGATAATTCGTAATTAGTTCTACATACCGAAACCGGAAAAGAATATCATATTTATGTATTATTGGAAGATTTAGCATATTCTCACGAAGTTATTCTTACGAACAAGAATCTGTCTCGCTTGCAATTGTTTTCTTCCCACTGTTGTATTATGACAAGACAACTGATGACGTTGCCGACTGACTGACAAGTATAACAAATATGAATCCGTTTTAGAAGATTTACAGTTTCATTTCTATATAGGTTTGTTTAGCAAGTAAGTTGTCAATTCATTTGCTGTAAATACATGAAAAGAATGCATTTATATTTTAAGGCCTGTATTATTTCAGAATTTCTCTCTAAGCATGCTAATTTTTACTTAATTATTAATTAGCCGCCTTCGGCGACCAACTGTTCGCACGGAATATTAATGTCCCGTGGCGATGCTTGCAACTTGACGAAGTAAATTGGTGGATTGGCGGTTGTAGACACTGAGGGACTCTTCTAAAGTCTTATTTTTCGATTTTTCTCGAAAATGGAGGTTGATGGGTGGCAGGCGACACTTGATGACATATCTGGGAGTCACAAGCTTCCATATGAAATAAAAAAAAAATGAAATCGGTCCAGTGGTTGGAGCTGGTGGACTGTCTCATGGTTTCACCAAATTATTTTAAATATATAGATTTAAGCAAATCAACTTAACAAATTAAAGATACTTAAATTAAAAAAAAAATTATATTGACGTTTTGAAATACATTTTGCGGTTCTCTATCATTTTAGGAGAATTTTTTGGACTTTTTCACCAAATACGCCATAATAAATTAAAATTGTACCTCAAATTAGATTCTTGGAATAGAGAAAATCTAAACAATTTTCTAAAATGAGTTGTTTCAATGTCATCCTTCTTTTTACTGTTTAAGATTTCTGATGAATTAACTGAAACAACAACGAAAAAACTCATTTGCGCCAAGAAAACGTATAGTAACATTTTTATAGAATAAATTTTACATTTTACAGACCTGAATTAATTTATTAGCACAAAATAAGCTTCAAAATGCTTTGAATAAAATAATATCAATTTATAAGTAAGAATAAGATGAAAATATTTAGTTAGAAAAATGGGATGAGAATTTATTAGTTGTTGATAAATCTGTTATTTCTTCTTTTGAAAGTAAGAAGAATAATAGCAGTGAGTGGAAAATTCTGGTGTCGTCTTTTAATTTATAAGCTTAATAAATCGCTTTCGGGACAAGTATTTGTACATATATCACCATGAAGACACACACATAAATAACATTCATATATCTCTTTCAGATTGGAAGAAGTATTTCGAGAAATTAATTGTGTGTATAATTTTGGGATATTTCATTGCTGATAAAACTTTTCTAATATATTTTCCGAGTAAAGTAGAAAAAAGTAATGTAAAAAAGAAACAACAAACTGGGAAATATTTTTCAATACTATGACATTTGACGGTATCAAGAAATTGTATCTGCAATATATTTTCTTTGATATGGTCAAAATAAAGAAAAATTAATGCATTTTATCGGCATGCTTTTAAAAATGATCTATATATATTATAGGCTGACGATATATTGATATGCATGATTTTTCGTGTTGCAGAGATGACATTTTCTAACCATTTGAACACGTTATAATATTGTTTGGATAAAATGTTTATTACCCAATTAAGCAAAAAAGTTATAATTTTGCAAATAAGACTTAAGTTAAAAATTCGTAACTTTGCTGTTCTACCAAAGTCCAATGATGAAGAAAACAATGAAGCGAAAACTTTACTGAACAAAAGGCTGAATAAGAGGTAAGTGTTCCTCTGACAAGATAAGAGCTTTGAGCAGCCATCAGCCCCCCCCCCCCTCTAGGCAGTCAAAAAGATGTTCGCTAGGATTGTTATCTAAGGATCGAATTGGACACTATATTATTTCCATAGCCTGTTCTTCTAAGTATTAGTTGACAAGGATGAAGAGAGGGGGAGCAGCATTATCATCTATTAGCATAAAGCCATCACCAGCATACGGTTTTTCATATGAATCAAGAATCTTATAGCACCCATGAAATAATTTTATCTGGATCTCTCTCTCCTCTCAGAGTTCCTTTTTGCAGCATATGGAGATTAGTGTCGCCACCAAATAGATTCCAACCTACAACATTTTCCCACCTGCTCTATAATTGATTTTCTCAAATCTGAGACTGGTTGAACCTGGTACCATTTTCTTTCCAAATCAGAGTACGACCAGAATCATTTTCCAAAGAAAATCTGGGCACATTATTTGTAAGACTGGCTTCTACTGTTGTCTGGTCCAAGTGAATTGTTCTGTGTGGCCCAACATAACCAGCTACATCTCTGCAGCCGGATGTGACGAACGAACCCATTATGAAGATATCTCGGCACTTTAGCGGGTGACATTCTTCTTCCTACAACTAAAATATGACCAGGAACGAGATGAGGTATCATAATGTTCCTTGGTCTTCGGACTGAAGGAACGAGATAATCAGAGGGAGTTGTTATATATACGTGGACGACCTGGGGGGGTCTACTTGAAACCGAATGTTCTTGCAGGAACTGATTGCTAAGACTTTTTACCAACACTACGAGAAATGTTTATACGTCATGCAATGTCAGCTAGTGATAAACACATTTCCATCTATCCATCTGCCTTCCACCTTAATAAATAGTATGAAAGATTTCTCCTAGACATGACTGACAACAATTTCACATACAAAATTGGCTACTAGCACTAAAAACTAAACTTTAGTTAGAAACAAGCACGATTTCAAGAAGGACCTGATGTGAAAATCAGAGATATGATTGACGTATGGACGTTTTTTGCAAAAAATTAAAAAATGGTGACTTTACATCTTATTTAACAACGTAAGTTTTTCATATGAACCATATTTTTTGCTTTTGTTCTATTTTTTGAAATGAGAGTCTAAAGACAAGTTATTCCTTAACTTTCGGAAGAATGTAGGTGCGATAAAATTTATTTTCTCATAGATGCCATTTTTTCACCTGATCTTGTTAAGTCGTTTGTCACGCGAATCAAACTATCTGACTATCTTCCCATTCTCTTTCATTTTTATTATTACTGTTTTGTATACAAAAAGACTTTTAAAATATTCTTATACACAAGGCCTTTCTCGTACTTTCCAACCATATTTAGTTAGCTAACAAAATCAAATTTTGCGTCATTTTAAATACGCATCACACGGTTAAAAAATACTGTGTATACCATTAGGTTAATTCGATAAATTACTGCATAGTCAACATTTAAAGTACAAAAAATGAACCGAGAAAATATTTTAAAATTCTTATATTACTATTCGTGAGCAACAGAATTCAAAGGTAGAGCCATGAAGGTTCGGTCACCTTGAGCAAAAAGTTTGCTGCTTTATCGGCTTAGTAGAGACTGGTTTATTTCTGTACTCCTAAACCACTGAAAAGACTTCATATTTTATCACATAATCTGAAATGAACTCCAAAAGTAGATTTAAACTTCTGTTCATATTTAAATTTGTGTTTTCATGCTGGAAAAACATTAAATGTCGAAGATAATGGAGAATAAAAGAAAGCTTTAATTTTGAAGCTCTAAAATTGCTGCATGTTTTAAGAATGCGCTTTGCAAGTATAAAATACTGTTCGAAATTCTTCCAAAGAAATAGAAGCTTTCAAAAAATATACTCTAGTGATACTATGTGTTTTTCTACTTTTACAGAGCCCTCATTACAATAATTTGTCTGTTAATATCATTAGAAATTATTTTTTAAACAATCGGTGAACATTCAACTCTTATAAGTATATTTCCTTTAAGTAGACCAAATTTATTAGAAACAAATTTATATGCAACTTCACCATATTCACATATATTTCGATTCCTTCATTCGATTGGTGATTTTTTAAGAGATTCAAGAAATTTAATTTATATCATGAGAGAAACAAGTCTTTCCTTTTCTAGCAAATAATCCATATTTATAGTGCGTAAAAATAATTTATACTTATGAAACCAGAAAAACAGGATCTACGCCCGCCCTACGAAGCATCCGGATAATCTGAATGACAGCCTCTGCAATAGATCGAGTAATGAGGCCAGAGCCCTAATAGCCTACCATCAGGCCACGGCCCGACCCTTCCGGAAGGAGGTACGTACTATCGCTGCAGGAAAGACCGAGAGTCTCACCATTACTATACCCCCAGGGATAGCGAGTTACCGCTTCCTTATCCGGCGGCAACTCATATCCGTGTACTCGCGGTGCACCCCGGGGGATTTATATTTATGTAAAAAAAATGTTGGATCATCACAATATTATGTAGAATGAAAATAAAGTTCTTTTAAAAGTCAGCAACATTTGCTTAAAATTTTCAAGTTGCAATAGCAAAAGTTTGAAAAACACAGTTCTAATAGAAGTCTGATAATAAAGAATGTGGCGAAAGTTTAAGTATTAGTTTAAATATTCTTTTTAAGCTGTATTTGACAATAAATGATAATGTAAAAAGATTATCTAAGAAAATATTATTCTTTGAGTTTATAAATTGTTTTGCGGTGAGGAAATTTTAAGCCAAGTCAATCAAGTTTCTCCTTAAGATGATATGAATTATTATAACCTACTTGAACCGAGAAAAAAATCCTTTTGTGCTGATGTTCAAAGATTAGAAAAACATATTTTAATAAAATTTAATTTTCTGAAACGTTAATCATAATTTTATTGTCAAACTCTTTTAAACTACAGATTATATTCAAAACATTATATTGAAGTAATGAAACTTGTTTTAAGCTTTAATTTTCCATAATATTTTTTCATCAAATTATTATTAACAGTTCATCAAAGCTGTCAATATTTGTTTGACTTAACATCAAAACAAAATTTAATTTGAGATGTGAAGTACTCATTATCTTTAAAAAAGGATGCATTTCCAATATTATCCTTGAAAGGCTAACCGGAGAAAAAATTAATATCAGAGAGGGAGATGAATTTCAAATAAAAAATAACTATCACAAATACTATGAGAAATACAAAAAGAAAAAACCTTCCCCAGAAATTCGACAAAAAATTATGATCTGTTTTTAATCATCAAGTAAGCAGTAAAAAAGCGAAGGAGATTATATTATCCACTTAATGTTTATAAATTTAAAAAATCCTGAATAAATGAATAAATTTCTACCAGAAACAAATTGAAAAACGTAATCACATTCTTTACACTAAAATGAATCGAATTTGTTCTATAGAAGTATATATTTTACACGAACGAAAATAAATAATCGTGATAGAATATGCATTTTAGCGGAAAACTTGATGCAATGATGCGAAGAGAAGAAAGTAGCAAAGAAAAGATCAAAAATATTAAAGAAGAAATTTCGCATCTCAAATAAATATAAAAAATAAAACAGCAGGATTTACCTATCATTATATAAAATGAAGAATTTTCATTTTATTTGAGTGACGTGTATCAAAGTTGTTATCAGCGCTTAATCCTCATTCAAATCATAAAAATTCTGCAGACGATAATAAAAAAAAGGATGGATTCTTCAGTATCTTTCGCCAGGTGAAATAATTTTTTCCCCAACTGAATAAAGTGGCTGCACATAGGACCTGTATTTCTTTTCATGTTTATCGAGATGTTTCGAAGCCATCGAAAAAGTTTTCTTAAGATTTAGGGAAAAAGTTTTCCTCCCAAGCAAGCGACTTAAGATGTCAGCGTTTGGCAACGAGAGGAGGAACAGGCGAAGAATCTTAAATGAAGGGTTCGCATTCTACCAAACGGGGAATCAAAGGGCTTCTCGAAGAAATATTTTTGTTGAGCAATTCTTTTCCGGTTGAAGCGTTCCTTTCGATTTGGTGCCCGAAATAGCTGATAGTGTAAAGGGAAATGCTGAGATTGCTACAAAATCGAAGCATTTTCTGATATTAGCGTCTTTTGTAAACTTTTAAAGGAAGTGAAAGTTTGAGCAATATTTCTTCAGTACGGAATGATTTTCTTCGCCAGGAATCACCTGTATGTGACAAATTCATTACCTAAAAGATTGAATTAAGGTCCATGTAATAAATTGTTTCTTTAACAATGGAATAACGTGCCATTTTACTGTGTGAGTTTTCGTCTAAGAGAATCTCGTTATAAAATTAATTAATATAAATTTGGAAATTCCAAAGCCGAATCGTTTTGCTATTGATTTCTTTTCTGCATTTGGTACTATGTATCACCATCTAGGAAATCGTATAATATGCAGCATATTTCACGACTAAAAAATTGTATTTCTACAGTAGAAATACAATATTTATACTATCAATATTATATCTTACTACCTTGGCATGTTTGATGTATTTGAAATTTTATAAATTTTCTTCGGTATTTTCGACCGCTTTTCAACCAGTATTATAATAATTTTAAAGCGATTCTTTCTGCATTTCTCTTATACAAACATTTCTTTTTTCTTTTCTTGTAATTTTTTACGGTGACAAAGATTTAATATTTTTGTTGGACTCAAGGCATGACTAATTGAAGTATAGAGGCATTAACTTGAAATTTTGTGCTGGACGTTTAGATATATTGTCAAGCTAATTGATAAAAATAGACTCCAGTTTGAGCATTATGAGTACCCTTACAGCCATAATAATTTATAATGCACAAAGGCATACATCTGTCTAGATGAACTGGAAGGTATGCAAGTTTTTCAGTTTTAGAATTTACACACCCGAATTATGATTCTCCTGTTTTCGTATTTATTAATTCAGTATAAATTCCTTCAGGTTCTAGTCTAGATTTTTGACGATTGCGACGGCTCCATTTAAACAAATAAGAATAATTTCCACTTCCCAATTAAAACAAACGGTTTTCCAGAGTTCGACAGGTCTATTTTCACACTGTTTTGCTTTCTTCTAATTCGTTTTTATCTAGCTTTGAAAGCTAAGAAATTCTTTTTCTCTCCAATACATAATTTACATTTAGATCACTTGATAAATTTCTCATGATATGTGTAATACCTTTATTATTAAAAAGTTTAAAATAAAATTCATTTATTTTATTGCATTAACTTTTGAATTCTGTTGTGCAGCTTTTATTATATTGATATTAAGATGGTAACAAGATCTTTAAATTTTCTTTTATCACCGTATTTTTTTCAGATTAGTGTCTTAATAAATCTGGTGTGTGATAAATGCTTTTATTTATAACATATGTGAAATTACCCCCACCCCCACCCCCGAAAATCCATCTTTCCTTACTTGCACTATTCATTTCCCGTTGGTTTTATACACTTTCAATTTATTGAAACTGAGAATTAACAGATATTCCTATATTTCCTGAATTGAGTTCTAAAGATTATATATAAATATTTTGCACGCAGATTCGAATTTGGCATGGTTTTTAAAAGATTAAAATGAAATTAAAAGAATTTCATAATCGAAATTAGGCTTTCTTGGCGATCCACTTTTTGTTTGTTTTCGACTTCCTCGGAATGTTGCTTAAGGATGCAAAAACCTGGATAATATTTAGTATCGATATGCTTTGTGTAGTTAATTAATTCTTTCATAACTCCAAATATTCTCATTCTGGATAAACTAATTTGGATACTACAAATAATCATGGAGGCACTTTTTTCCGTTCTTCCTAAAACTCAACAATTCTTCAGAGTTTCTGTATTATAACAGATATTGTGAAGATTCATTAGCATTTAGTAATAAAGTCAGTTAATGCTGATTTACAAGCCGTGATATTGAATTCATCGAAGTCAGTCATCAACAAATTAATGGTGCCTGATAGCGTGATTCATTTTTGTGAATGAGAAACAACGATGATGCTCTGTTTAAAAAATATTAAATTTCAAAATTACCAAAAAACTTATATATGAATTTTTTAGACTTGTAATAATACCAAGGGCAAGAAAAATGCCATTATTTGTTATATGGGGTTATAAAGATACAGGAAACACCCTCGGTCTTACCGACAGTCATCGGCTCCCTCATGAGGCACCACGAGTACGTGGATGAGAAGCGTAAACGGGACGTACCTCCTTCGGGAGGGGTTGGGCTGTGGCGAGTGATGGCCGCAGGACTCCGGTCTCAGTTTCCGACTGTTGTCATGGCGACCGTTCTTCACTTAGGTCCGGTGCGCACCAGCCGATTTGTGTCGTTGAGCAGTAAAGTATAACAATAGTAACCCACGTGCCCCCTTGTTGCTCCACAGGGGGAATGTGGGTTACTATTGTTATATTTTACTGCTCAACGACACAAATCGGCTGGTGTGCACCGGGCCTTAACCTCGCGCACTTAGGCAAGATAGGAGTAGGTCTTTATTCGAAAAGAATATTTACTCTGAAATGATAAACTACGCATTTCTTGAAATGCGAGAGGAATTAATTCTCGACACTGGACTTGTTGAATACAGTAATAGTTAATAGGATAGAAGTGGACAAAAATGAAAACGAATCAAGTAACTAAACAGTAGTTATGGAATACGAGTTTCATTGCCCTTATGGAGTTTCTATTCATTGCAAACCCACGCATTTTCATTCATATGTTTTACTTTTTAAAAATGTGATTGTATGCTGAGAAAAAGGTAATTTCCTTTCTCTCACCGATATTTTTATTCTTGCTGGGAAGAAAAGGGCTTTTATAATGATTCTATCCAACGAACCACTATTTCAATACAAATGAGTGCTGTATTAATCACACTGATTTAAATCTAATTGATTAAATGTTTAATATTGAACAATTAATCTATTTGAAAAATTTATTGTAGTTCAAAAAAGAATAATTTATGAACAAGACGTTATTCTTTTACAACAATGATTTTATTTACTCCTTTTTGTTTGACAGTTAGTGAAACAAAATGGAGTAAATTATTATTAGAAGTCATTTATTCTGGTCTGTCTTTTGAAAACCTCTGTGTGTTTATATATAATATGCAATTATTATGAAATCCAAAACATTATTTCAAAAATAAGTCTTGCAAATTTTCTCGCCTCAGAAAAATATTATTTGTCGCAGAAAAAGGAACAGATAAAGATTAAATAAAGAAAATAACAAAATAAGAATACAATTCATGGAAACCGATGTATTATTTTTGATTTAACAAAATTCGTAATAAAAGGAAAAATCTTAATGGAAATATTTTATTTAAAGAGGAGATTCTTCAGACATGAGTTCTTTAATTTTTTCTCCACATCATAGAGGAGTCTGCTAAATCGAATTATCCTTTCATTCACTTTCAAAAGCAGACAAAGAAAGTTAATGAGGAACGTGAAGTCCAAATTCTAAAAAGTCATCGGAAATAATTTTACAAAAATATCATTCATCGGTTTTTCTAAGAGAAATTTCTCATTTACTCGAAAAGAAAGAAATTGTGAACGCTATTTTATTCTAGAAACAACCAAATATAGTGCTAACTATTTGCACGATTAATCCTTTACTCTTTTCAATTCTTTCTTGATTAAATTTCGCCTATTCTTCTTTTTCATTTAACTTTTCAAAGGCTTAAGAATTTTGAATGTAGTTGAACGAAGAACTAAAAATCCATTACGTTCATACCTACATGATTTAAACTTTTTCTTTTCAGATTTATTTCTCTGTCGATTAAACTCATCTGTCGCTTTCATTCAATGATTCTTTCTGGAATTTGAATTATCAGCAAGTCTCTGTTTTAAATAAAAGGGAAAACGAAATTTGGAGGAAATAGAGCAAAAGGGTTTCATGGAATTATATTTAAGTACTATTCCTAGTCAGTAAAGTTAAAGCATGTTGTTTTTTCATTCATATCATAGATAAGCAATTATAATAATTATCAATTAAGGAAAGTGCTACAATCTTCAAGAAAAAAGGGAAGGGATTTTGAAGTATGTTGATGTCTTAGTTCACCATGAGTCTGAAAAAAAAAAATTTCGGAATTAAGTCTCTCCATCTGTGAAAAATATAACTCAAAACGGAACGAGTTAGCTGAAAAAAATTTAGTTTCTGGTTGGACGAAAAGCTTTTAAAAAGATCGCTGTTTGTCTGTATGTGCAAATGCATCTATGGAGGATTGATGATAAACGCAATGAGACAGATGAAATTTGGTATATGGCTTAGTCACCAGAATTGTGAATCTGCATTAAATGTTGGATCAAACCCGTCAAAGGGTTGACTGTTCATCGATATGTTTATTCGTGTGCTCGTGAAAGTAGTAATCGGAAATGCAACAAACTACAGTGTGTCCGTAAAGTCATGGTGGGTTTCGGATTCTTGCCGTTGCCAAAGAAATCAAATGACTCTATGATACTTTCAATGCCTGAAAGGTCATCTCAAAGATCGGTCAAAATGTAGAGAAGTCTCGTGATGCCCCCAGTAGTTACGTGAAAGTGGCATGACTTGAACAACTTCCTCGCTCAGACATGAAGAGGGAAATTGAAACTGTTCTTTGGCTTACGAAATTCGAATCTTTGATGCGTGTAATTTGTCAATATCGGCGCGTATTCCATAGTCCACCCCCTCACTTCTAAACAACATTCGCCGGCGGGATCGCCAACTCAATGAAACTGACTGAAACACGACTGAGGGAAGAAGTGGTTCAAA
>BGPR01023777.1:0-23912 GCA_013235015.1 Araneus ventricosus | reverse complement strand
AAAGTAAATCTTAAACTTGCTTAGTTCAATTAATACTGTTATTCCATGATATGTAACTCAGTCTTCGACTTGTCAAAAATGAAGCGGCACGTTTTGCTTCTCTTTTCTATTATTAAAAAATTATATAAATAATATATATAAAATGATTTTCGTGGTTGCAGACATTGAAATAAACAGGCCGAGCAAATAACTGCTTCTTTTTTTATTATCAAACTATTTAAGTAAAATATAGGAGAGTGATGGGTATACGTGCATCTCCGTTTAGGTTACAAGTAAAAGTGAACAGCAAAATCCCTGTATTCTCTCAGATAAGGGAATAACATATTGACACGTGATCAAAGCGAATGGAATATTGGGTATTTCTAATAATTACGTAAGAGTTTCAGGGGGAAAAGTCTAGCTCCAAGGAGACGCGTCATTATTTTCGGTGGGCACGTGAAAGCGATTAAAATATTCTTTTAGTAATAAATATGCCAAAACGAGAGATTTAATATACCTCCAGCGCGGGAAAAGAACGAAACTGGAGTTTTAGAAAAGTGATTTTGGAATACATTAAGATTTTAAAATATATAATATTAGAATTTGAAATAAAATTAAGTGAGATTATCACATATATATATATATTATATTATACATATAATATATAGTGTATATATTATATTATACACACTATTATATTTCACAAAGAAATTTTGGGATACATCATTGGTTGTGTAAAAGTTGACATTTAATTTATTTATATAAACAAAATATTTAAATGGTTTTCGGCATTATTAACATTTTTCCATTGAAATAAGATTTATATCTGGGTTATTTAAGCGCTTACTTTCTCTGCTTTCTTCCTAAATTATGATTTAACATCTAAATATCTTATTAGAATTAATATTCTTTCTTCACATTCGATATACCTGTAAATTTTAATCCATTTTCAACACACTATTAATCATTGATGCATTCACAAAACATTTTAAAATTAAAAAGAATTGATATATTTATAATTTATGAAAAGAAATTTCATCCTTTTAACTCTTTTTTTCGAATTTCTTGTTTTCATGTAATGGTAATATTTCCCAATGTTTTACGACGTATACACAGTTTCCTGTAATGAATTTGTTGTTGCAAAAATTATTTTTCAGTTTTTTGCTATTTTTCTATCAACATTGTTATTTTTTTCTGTCCAATGCAAATATACATTCAAAATGCAACGTTGTGCCTTCATGTCATCCATACATTTGCATGCACTTAATTTGTAGCTATAGTATCTCCACCTTTACAAAAATTAGTTGCTGTATTGCATGGTATTGAAAGGATTTGTCTGACTTTTTCTTGTACTTGAGTAGTGACTGTCTGTGAAATAATCTGAAGAATTTTAAAGTTGGCGCAAATTTTGACTGTTTTATCCAAAATTACCCTACAATTAAATCCTTATAAAATCTTGTCATAAATAAAGTTCTATTTAACTTCTTAATTCTCTTTTATTTAAATTAATAATTGAGATTTTAATCGCTGATCAAATTTGATCTTACGGAATAAGACTCAGGAGAATAAGTCCGAAAGTTAAGGTTCTGGACTTAATTCAGGACTTCCTCTTAACTAGGTTCTTTCAGAAAATTACTTCACCCAATATGAATCGCAGTTTAAACTACAACTTTGATGCCTGTTATATGGAAATTTTCTTGGGTTTCTCTGCATTCAATAGGAAAACATGCTGGATACTTCCCCTAAGAAGCCAAAGAAGCATTTCCTCCACAATATTGCTAGGTAGTATTTTACCTATTCGCCTATAAGTTGCTTCGTACATGCCCGTCACTGATTTCTTTTGTCAAATATTTAAAACTCAGCTAATAAGATTTTAAACCAAGGGGAACCCACTTAAGTTTTCACATTACCCCTCGGGATTCTCTGCATTTAATACGAATACACGCTGGATTCTTCTCCTAAGAAGTCATAGAAGCATCTCCTCCACAATATTGCTAGGTTGTACTGTACCTATTCGCTATAAATTGCTTCTTAAACGTCCGTCACTGATTTCTTTTGTCAAATATTTAAAACTCAGCTTATAAGATTTTAAACCAAGGTGAACCCACTTGAGTTTTCACATTATCCCTCGGGATTCTCTGCATTTAATACGAATACATGCTGGATACTTCCCCTAAGAAGTCAAAGATACATGCCTCCACAATATTGCAAGGTAGTATTGTACCTATTCGCTATAAATTGCTTAGTAAACGCCCGTCACTGATTTCTTTTGTCAAATATTTAAAACTTATCCTATAAGATTTTAAGCCAAGGTGAACCCACTTGAGTTTTCACATTATCTCTCAATTAGGTATTTCCATTAACGTCCTAACCCTTTTAGGGGCACTCTATTTTTAAAAAATACCTTTCAAAAATTCATGGTTGTTGTCCTATCACCAGACTTTTTCTTTTTTGATTTTGATGTTTTCTTTAGGGGGAAAGTGCTAAAAGAATACCTTAAATATGTACCTAAAGGTACAAAAAGGCTGATTTGTATTACTTTCAACTTCGTTGTGCCTTAATTTTCACGTTTTATAAAGAAAATATGATAAATAACATAAATTACCATCCATTTTAGACATAGGCGATATTAGGAACACTGTTTTAATCAGAAACAATTTCGCGGTCTCGGAAAAAAAATTTGGGGGTGAGTGCTAAACTTATGTGTCAGAGTTGTAATTTCGTTTTCCTTTAGATAACTGTCCAGATAATATACTGGAATAAATTTTAGACAAATTGCACATGAAGTAATCCTATTATTAAAATAATGGCTTAAGTGGGCGATATTTGGGCCCCCTACCTTGCTTTAAAAATCATAAGTGTTAAATGCCGTGCTTGAAGATATAATTCAAATGTACGATAATAAATCTTTAATTATTGGGATCGCCAGTTAAATTTTTCTTATAAAAAATCTATGAAAAAATAATTTAATCAATATGTGTTTCTCTGTCAACAACATCGCAAAGCTAGAAGTCACATGGCTAAAATGGAACAACTTCCATCATCGTCTTGGCGAAACGTTTGCAATCATTAGATTCATCTATAAAATGGAAATCAATATCATTCAAAGAAAGTCAAGAAACAAAGATAATCTCAGATGGAATCGAAAAAAAGCCAAACAAGGAATCCATTCTAGTCCATTTTTTCAAGGGATAAGGACTATATTCGAAATGGATTCAAAATAATAATTGGGAAATTTTTCTGTAAGAAGCTTGCATTACGCCACATATCGCTTCTCTTATCTCGAAATATCCCAACAAAAGACAAAGGAGATCTGTACATCAAAAAACATTATTTCAAAAGAAAGAGGAAAAGAAACACAAACATAAAAACGCTAATAAAATTGATTTAAAAATATCAGCCATCTGATTTTTAAAAGTAGCCGTCATAAAAATTAACCTACCCCATAAACAGAATAGAGAAATAAATTTCCTCACATTATCACAATCCCACGATAACTTCCTTTTAAGAAGGAATCGGCAAATTTTTGAAGAAACTCTAGTCCCATGGCGCCATCTATATTCGGAAAAACAAAACAGAGGGAGTAAAAACAGGAATTTTTTAGGAAATGGAACTATTTATACATATTAATAAAATATCGTCTATAAAATGTATTCTCTGTTTTGGGACCTTCTGTGACAAAACTACGAGGCACGGGATGAGAATTCGTTAGAGTTCTTGCATTCTTAATTGCTGCTCTTCCTAGTTATAAAGGTCATAAAAATTATTAATAACAAGACAACATTCAAATGCGACTGATTGTATCGTGTCAATTTCCAACAGTTATAATTCATAAAGAAGTAAGTAATATTGCCAATTATTATTATTATTTGATAATGAAAAATGACACAAATTAAAATTAGCCCGAAACTGCTTTGCTTTCTCCACTACTTATCTTGAAGACATTATTTATTTTGGAAATGAATTTTCACATTTTCAAAACAAATAGCCTTTAATACAACTATTCCATTTATTTTTATTCAACTGGGAGTTCATAGAACACTTGAGATATTTATGGTTTTCGCTTAATGGACACAATTAGGCGTCAACACAGCGCGCATCAACTATCGTTAGGAAAGAAGCTGAGTCAAACTGGCGATGCAACTTTCCCAAGAAAATTCTCCAAGACAAAAACAGCTGCTAAGTTCTGTGCGTATAACGGAAAAGTACACTTATAAGTTTCAAAATACGACGATTCGATATAAGTATGACGCATGAATAAGAGCTTTAAGAAGTTAATATTAAAATGTAATAAATATGACTCATGAAAAAGTAACGTACTACGCCAACTATGTGCTAGAAATTGGAGTTTGCTAGAAATATAGGAAGCGTTGTTCCATGATCGATTATTTCACATTCAGTGGGTGCTCGAGTACGACGATTGAGTGAGAGGTTGTGTGTGAATGCTTGCCAAGTCGCTCCAAAGTGCAATGTGGTGTTTGTCTTGACCCAAGTTATCCGGGGACGTTGAGGAAGGCGGAAGTTCGTGCCTGTCTCGCAGCGGACCGACCACCCTCTGGGCCTTCTACGTCATCTGGGGAGCCTACCTAGGCTGGAAGGTGAGATCCTCAACACCCAATCGAGAAACACTCTCTTTTCTTTTCAATTGTTTGCATAACCTTCGTTAAAAAAGCCCTTCTCTTTTTCTTTCCTTTTTGATTGCACTTCATTATTGCAATTTGGTGTGTAGCGTCCAGAATTGGCACAAGGTCTCAGTGAAATATTTCGTACTTCAAGAATATCAACCTTAATTGTGTCTGAAAAAATTTTGCTTATCGTTTGGTATAGACTTAATTTGACTTTTTATTTTAACTGTAAAATACTTAGTGTTTTAGGAAAGCTTTATTGTTTTCAATGAGAATAATCCAAATCCTTTTCGACAAATATTAAGCTTCCATTAAAACATTAAAGTTTAACAACGTTTAGTTAATTTTAAACCAAAAAACAATTAATTTGATGATTTTTCTGTAAAATCTTAAATAAATAATTTGTTCGAAGCAACCTGACTTTCTTAATTTAAGAAAAGTTTTCTAAAAAGTAGATTGATTCAGTTGTACACTAAGAAGATGATTAATAGAAGAAACAATGATTAACTTTATTCTTCTAGGCATAGACTCAGTAATGTGCTGAATTAGCCTTTTCTGATATGATGGAAGCTGTAAGATTGTTCTGATTTGAAGCCCGTTTCCAAGGCTTGAAGTCCGTTTTCTATTTGTCCTACAAGTGCACATTAGGGTTGAGTTGAGGTGATTCACATTGTAATGAAAAAATGAGGATTCAGAACATGCATTTCAACTCCATATGAGGTAACATTGTAGATTTCCTGTTTAAAGTGGTCATTTCCATCAGAAAAAGCGCAGCCAGAAACGATAGTACATGATCGTCAACGGTATTGAGGTAGGCCGCTGTGGTTTTGGAAACACCAAGGACTCCAGTGTATTCTAGCTATATCATCCCTAATATTTATCTAACACCGCCTGCCTGAAGCTTTATCTTAAGACAAATAGGAGTACATGTACTGGTCCTGGTTACATCATATTCTGATACTCACCAGATCCAATTTTCATGCTACTAGACCCACATCAACACTGATTTTTCTGTATTTCAGAGACAGCATAAGCACTCATGTCAATATTCTCCAGTTAAAATCCATCTGCTGAATTGTGACTTCGAATATTTTTCGCAGTACAACTGTGTTTGAACAGCATCTTACATACAATTTTATCTACCGTTGCACTTTTGAAGACAAAATCGCCTTTTGATCTCTTTCGTTCACCAACAGTTTTCGTCCAAAATTAGAAATTTTTTTCTCAGTTACCATTCTGTAACCCATTCGAGACGGAGCACTGTTTTGGAGACCATCCCCAAAAGCCGAAATGTGTTTTTGCTTTATATTTACCATTTTTAATTTTAAAAAACATGTTTGCAATAGAAATCAATAACTTCGTAACTCACTTAGTACAAATAAGATAATTGAACACTATGTGTGCAGGTCGCTCCTGAGAATAGTTTGACGTGAAAACGTCTTTCCGCTCGTCGGTCGAACTTCCTTGTGTGACAAAATACCGGCCCCTGGTTGCCTTTAAAAGGAATTTTTTTAAATCACTGTCATCTGCTCGTCTCTCAGTATCTTCCCTAACTTCAGTTTCAAACTCTTCCACTTCACTTTCATTGTCATTATAATCTTCCGAATCAGTTTTCTCAAAACTCTCATCAAATGTATTATCTAACTATCTATATTCATATTTATGTCTTCCTCAACAAAAGAAGGACATAAATAAATTGAAGCTAAAAAATATCATAAATAAAAGAAACAATTAATTCATTGCAACAAAATAATACAGAATTATACAATGATATCGTAAATGCATAAAAAAATACATTTGTAGCATAATTTGTTCTGCACTTTTTGAGGAAGGACAGAACTTAGAAAAGGAGGACTGTCATTCCGAAAGGAGGACGGTTTGTCGTCTTAATTTTAGGGACTAAATTGAAACCAATACCAATTTTAAGTTTACACGCTTCTAAGATAATTTCTGTTTTAAACCAGTCTTATCCGACGTTTGCTTTTTCCATACTGATTGATAATTGCAATTCAATATCATTGCACACACGGTGTGCAATCCGTCTTGAATGGGTTAATCCTCTGAGTGGTGGTACTTTTCTTTCTTTTTATGTTCAGTTAAAAATCAGATAATTTGTGTTTATCTGTATATTTTCTGAAAATGAGACCATATAATTTATAACAATGGAAAATCGTGCAATCAAAATGTTACATATTTTTCTTATCTTTATAGTATTTATGATAGAGAGGTTATGCCAATTCTTGACTGCTATATGTAAAACTTTGTTATTTCTCAGTTTTGATATTGTTTTCTGATATGAATCTAATATATGAAAATAACTTGTTTTTCCTCATGTAACTTTGAATCTTTTTTTTACTTGATAAGAGATAAGCATCCACTCTCCAGCCTAAGTAGTTGATTGAATCTTGTGCATGCAACCTGTCATTGAAAAGTTGATCATTTTGGAATACTTGTTTTGCATTTGTTGTCTTCGTGCTAATTTAGAGTTATATCTATGATATATTATATAATAGTGTCTTGCATTATATATTTCAATAAAAAGTTATTTATTATCTAGTGAACCATACATAAACGTGATTCACCGTGGTTTTCTTTTTCCTTAATTCTATTGATTTTTATGTGATTGTCAAAAAGTCTTTTTCTTTTCTTGTACTATATGTTTGTCTCAAAACTGAACAAATAATGCATTGATTAGGCATCCGAGAGAAAATTCTATTTAAAATGAGTGAAAAAATTATTTCATGTATATTTTGCATAAGAAGAGTTATCATTATGTAAAAGCTTCTTGAAATTCCACTCACATGCTTTTAACTATCAACATACATTAATAGCTCGACGTATTAAACGCCTTCAATAGAAATTTGAGAAAATTTAAATAGTTAATATCTTCAGCTCTGAAGACCATCACCCCCCAAATTAATTGCTAAAATTTATTAGATCCCTGTATATCTGCAAGAACATCAGCAAGACGAACAATGGCTGTCTCCCATATTTTCTTACATTCTTCCCATAGAATCGCAATGTGAATCTGCTCATAATCTGATTACTTTCAAAACTTATTATTTCCTTTATTCTAAATCCGCCTATTTTATATACCTTGTATTTGAATTAAGTTATTTATTTTGCATGGTCTAAAATCTATTTCTTTTACGTCATTCAAATATGAACTACTCTTTCATCTTCTATCGCCCACTTTCTTCTTTAAATACTTCCTTTGAATATTGGGTTATTTTTCTCTAAACAAACCCAACTTTGTGCATGCTTTTTACTCTTATTTTCCTCTCACATTATTTTTTTAATCTCAAATTAAGTTTTTACCTAATTCCGTGTATGAAAAGTATTTTTATGTCAGAACACACAGAGAGTAACAAAATTTATCTACACTTACTACTACTAATTTCCTACCGTCCTTAACAAATCGGTAAAAATAATATTCTACAATTGCTATCATCTCAATCGAAAAATGGAAGACTACCCCCACCTGTTGTCAAACGCAGTCTATATTTCTGCTTCTTTTAAATAATAAAGGAAGTTCTTTAGAATATTCAACACATTCGTCGGTACGGATGAATTAAATTGTTTGCCAAGAATCTTCAGTGAAAGCCGTCGACGAGTGGTGTCTGTATTAATTGCAATATTAATTGCATTTACACATTATATACATCATTAACATACATTTACTCATAATGAGGTGCAGATTATCACCAACCAGGCTCTTGCAACGGGAAACATTGCGATAATTATATGCAACATGACCAAAAATAGTTGCCACAAAACGTAGAGTCTCTATTCACTAATACTTCAACACCACTTCGTGCCCCTGCATATAGATTCGTGAAGATTCCTAAACAATGGAGACTGGCGAATGTGGTAGTAAAAAAGTCAGATATGTCCATTTGAAAAAGCCTTAGGAAAAAAAATTCACTAATTCTGGCAGTAAAAGGAAATGTTTTTTCTTTTAAGTTTATTGGCTCATTCCTTCATAAGAGGAATGGAAAATAATGATATTCCTCAGATGGCTTATCCACCTACTACTTCATGTGTACTCAAATAAAGAAACCCAATGATTACAGGTCAGAAGTAAGTGGAGGCCAAGCCACATATCCAGGTAAATGCGCAAATGCTTTGAGTCTTCAAAGCACTGGAGAGTTTTATTTACTCTGATGGGTGGATGGATCTGACCAAGAGATCCCACTTTGGTTAAAATATCCTAATTGTCAATGTTTCTTAAGCAGCTAAACTGCTTTTCATGTTGAGTTTATGGCACTTTGGATAAATTGCGACTCAACGTTCTGTAGCAAGTAATGTTCCTGATGGGTTCTATCACCCTTTTTTTGGTTGCCAGAGTTGGTGAACTTCCTGGATGACAATACATAGAGCATCAAACGGATCAGGGAATAGACGGTGATCACATCATAGCCGAGATGAGTAAACGATCCTCATAGCATATTGAAACAACTATCTAATCACAGGCCAAAAACTTGTTATGCTACAACTTTATATTCCCACGTGTGTAACGTAAAAACAGTTATGTCACAAACCAAAGAACTGACATATTTACAATGGAACTTTAAATATACCAAACAATCCCCGCGTTAAGCTGCCATCTCCTAGATATTTTAAGGCAGCATTTCCCAATCCGGGAAGGATTTTGCAATTACAGCAGACTCTCAATAATCCGGTAGATATCTGGCCACGGAACTACCGGATTAGTGAAAGTTCATTTTAAAAAACGTATTTTAAAAGCAAAATCTTTGTTTATGTTAAAAAATCGAACCCGAAGCCCAGACTTTACCATCAGGCCACCGCAAAGCTTGCAAGATATACAAAATTGTACTACATATAATAAATATTACAAAATATAATTCAAAATCTGATCATCGGCCTATTGCTTACGTAGCGGCAAGGTCACTGACATCGACATGCAGTGACTTGTTATCCCTTCAACGCTTCCCATTCGCCCTTCTGTAAACCCCAGACTACTGGCGAATGGTGGAGTGTCAGATTACAGAGAGACAACCGTACTTCTAACGTCGAGGCGCTAGCCAGTTATCACCTCCTGTCATTGTGTCTTTGTCTCCCCCGCAGAGACGGCGGTACCTGCTCTGGCTGGCCAGGCACCTGCCCTCCGAGTCGCCCCTCTACAGAGAGTGGCCACCCTCGCCCCGATGCCTGCACGAGACCAGCTACTACCTTAAGAAGCTCTACCACAAATGGAGGGTAAGGCACTCTTCGTCTTTTGCACCACACATGCATGCACCAAGGGCTGCACAGGAGTTGGAAATTTAATAGTGACAACGGCACAGTTGCAGCCCATACAACATTGGTAGTCGCTTTAAACGTTTGTAGTCCTTCGATGTCGTCACCAGCGTTATGTGCAACTTGTTTTCAGCGATATGGAAGTCGTAGAATAGGCTTTGGAGTGGTCTGTCTTCTTCCTCTTTGGAATTAAATCATAATCACAGGTACTTGAGCCCTGTGAGTACAGAGGATGGTAGAGCAATTCCCAGAACCAAAGAACAAACAAATCAGTCACAGGTTGCTACCGAACTGTGCCAGAGATTCTTAAAGAGATAGAACAGAACCATCATCAACCGATAGCATCAGAACCATCAACAGAAGTGGTACTGCTTCAAATATTATACATTTTTCACACCCCTAGAAACTAGTTGTACACACAATGCGTGACTGCATCGAAGGACTACAAAAGCTTCAGGATACTACCGGTTTGTTGTATAAGTCCAGAATAAATGTGCTGTTTGGAAGAAAAGCGTCATCCTGCATAATTTAATGTTTGAAACACAGTACAACACATTTTTCTCCAATACAGAAAAATCACGGACAACAGCTTTTAGGTGTAAAGTGCAATTAACTGTAATAGAAAAACACAAGCTAAATAGTAAATGCTATCAATAGGAAACAGATGAAATTTTTTCATATCAAGCGACTTCAGACCGCTTTCTAAGCCTCATTTGTGATTGCACTTGTCAGTTACAAGTTCAGATTTAAGGTTAAGCCAGGTTTTTCCGCCAGTTGCTTTTTAACTTCAGTTTCCTTTGTTAATAAATTGCAGCATTCTGAAATTTATCTTGAAATCATCGAAAAACTTCAAGTGTTGAAAAAATGTCATGCCATGACAACTTCGTCTTTTTTTCATATCAAAATGTTACTAATTTGGTCTCCAAAAGTACGACTTTGACTTAAGCATTAAAATTCAGCTGTTTAATATATGAATAAAATTTTTTTATCACCATTTCATTCAATAGAATCAAAAATTTGTAACATTTCAAGCCATCTTCATATTACATCTCCAAACACATTCCTACAGCTCAAAGAAAATATATCGACTCTTAACCGCACAGCCATTTTGCTTTTATTTCAATGCGATTAGATTTTGTTGTATTAAATAAATTAAGAATCCATAAATTATATGAGATTTTTATGTATTCTTCTGAGTAATCACATCCATATACACACTAATACGCATACCGACAGATATCTTCTGATGAATTTGGTCCAAAATTTGATACATGGATAAAATTTTGGTGTAAATGCTGATTACTAAATTCCATTCTTCTATCTGGTTTCGCTTTTGAGTTATCGTATTGTTGAAAAAATGTGATGTCGCTTTCCTGCTTCACTAGTCTTACGTTTGGGAAGAGAGTTTTTACAGAAGTTAGTATGGGATGGCCGGGCCTGGACCCCTGACCTTGGCGACAATTTTGGCGACTTGAAGACATTGGGGAATAGATGATTCCAGAAAATGCGACCCTTTCCTTGATATCTCTATTAGGAAAGAAAATAAGCTTGAATGTACGAGAAAACTCCATGTGACGTCACGACCTGTCGGGGAGAGTATATAAGGGCCACGCTTGGATCAGAGAGTGGAGTGTTGATCCACTGGAACGACTTTGGAGTTTCGTCTGCAGTGCAAGCTAGAAAGCTGGTGAGCTGGGCGCTATTGAAAGTGCTGTTATTTTCGTTATTAGTCATTTGCTGACTGTTCGTGTCGCTAAATCTCAAAGTGCTCAACTGTTATTACCTGTGAATTGCTGTTTGTTTACTTTGCTAATTTGGGCAAGATCTATTGTTTCCTGTTACCTGTGCTACGTGTTTTCCTGCACATTTGTGAATAAACCTTCATTCTCCATTATCCTGCATGCTGGTTTGTTTACACCATACACCCACAGAAAGATTTTATGTAACAGTGTTCACACACTGACAGACGATATTCCAAAAAGGTGATTTTCGGATTCAGATAGATCTAAAGCGCTGAGGTTCATTAAAATCTCGAGATCGAATCTTTTGACGATTACAGTACAAACCCTTTCTATACTTCGCATACAAGACAGTAAAAAAAGTCTGATATAATCAAAAATGTTCTGCGTAGCGGGAAAATAAAATATTTCCCCTGTATTTTATACATAAAACACATTCTGTGCCTCATGTTTTATGTATCAGACGAACAGATACTATTTTTTTTTGTGATACTTGCTTAAAAAGGAATAACTCACTGCTTTTATCATTCCAGTGTCACAAGTATCGACTGAGGTTCGATCAGACAGCTCGGAACCGAATGAGGGAGAAGGTGACGGCGAGCCTCTTGTTCAGAGACAGAAAATCATCCTATCCTAAAAGGTGAGTCTCGCTTCTCCCACAATCTCAGTATCCATTCAGAATATGAAGAAATAACATTATTGGTACCTGTTTAAAATAAAGTATCCTGATAAAACTTTTAGCAAGCTCGGTGATTTTAAGATGGGAGAATGATTTTAAAAAAGCATAGTTTAATTTATAAGCCACAAAGCGCACAACTTAAACAACCGATCAAAGCGCAGAACAAAGGTGAACTTCGTGTTTCCTGCAAAACAGCAGTGGCGTAGAGAGGAGAAGTGGCGTCTGAGACACGTGATGATTATCTCTCCCTCAGTCATAATCAGTGGCTTACCAAATGTGAACGGCGCCCGGTCATGATATTTTTATTTCTTCCCCAGTCATAATCGGTGGCTTACCAAGTGTATTATATTACACTATTATTTTTAAAACTATTATTATTTTTATAAACATCTTTTTATTGCATTTATAATTATTTTATTTTAATCGAGGAGGAGAATTACCGAAAGTCAGAACTTTTTAAAGCTCTGAAAACCTTAAACATATTGTCTTTTTAAGTGGTGCATAGACAACAGATTACACTTAACATTGATGTTGTGTTCTTAGTTACACTCGAAAGGCTCAACCTTTGATTCATGTATACAAAATTAACAATCTTGTTTCATCACGCTCAAATACAGTCACTGATCTTGGTATCATCTTTGACTCCAAACTTGATTTTTCCCAACATATCGATACCATGGTCTCTAAGACATATCGCAGGCTTGAATTTCTTAAGCGTAGAACCAGAGAATTTCCCAGTGAACTTACCCTCAAGGTCTTGTATTGCGCTCATATTCGTTCCAATCTGGAATACTTATATATTATCTGGAATAATAATATATTATCTGGAATCCCAATTACCGAAACAAAATTGAAATTATTGAGCGAATACAGAACAACTTCTTGAGATATTTACTTTACAAAAAAATGGATTTTACTTGCATGATATATCTTCTTCACTCCTACGTAATATTTTTAATATGCCTAGTTTATCCTAAAGACGAGATGTTTCTTGCGTTCTTTTCTTTTACAAAGTTATTAATGGTTCAATTGATTGTAATGATATAATGAGCTCAATAGATTTTGCTGTGCCCGCCAGATTTTTAAGAAACCAGAGTTCCTTTCCAAATTTAGATTCAAAATTTAATTGTATTAACAGGTTCTCGTTATATAGGTTTTATAAAATTTTTAACACGTTCTCTGATGAACTTGACATTTTTAATATGTCTCTTGGTGCTTTTAAGTCGAAATGTTTGCATCTTTTAAATACATATGTTTTATTTTGCCTTTCTACATCATTTTAGATTTCTATGCTATTTGATTTTCCGTGTTCTTATGTATTCGACCAGTTTTTTGGCGCCGTGTTTGATTTATTTTTATCTTAAGTGTTGCATTTTTTTAATCTCAAGTGTGAATTTACGTTCTTAAACTTTTAAACTCCTGGTGTGTTTTTATTAGACTCGATGTTTGCGTGTTTTGACTTTTTTTACCCTTGCCTTTTGGAAATGAACTTTAATTTTTTTTAAAAAATACGGCTTTTGGTGTCATAGTGTGTCTTAAAGTTTTGTGATTATGTGTTTTCGTTTTTAATTATATATACGTTTGCATAAGTTTTATGATTTTATGTATTCTCTGTGTTCTACTTTTTGCTTTCTAAGGCATTTTTTTTTTATTTACTCATTGCGACTTTTGTTCTTTGTGTGTTTGTCAGCACTCTATAAATGGAGTTTTCTCTGTAGTGTGCTTTTCTTTAAATAAATAAATAAGTGTAAACGGCACCCAATCATGATATTGTTATTTCTCCCCCTTGTCATGTTTGTCTTTAAAAGTGACACAAAGCACTAACGTTTTGACGCCATGAAGACTGGCGGCGCCCAGAGAATCTATATCCACTTGTCCCCTTCGGTCACTACGGCCACTGCAAAACAATTCCCATGCAGCAGGCTTTCCTTTACAGTTGAACGAACTATCATCAGGAACAGAAACCATTAACTATTTTCTTTCCAATATTCCGGTTACAGATTCGTATGCGCGGTGTCCCTCAGGCAGTATACAAAATGAGACAAAACAAATAGCGCAAATTTACACTGTTATATCGTTTCATTAATCATCCTAATTTTAAAAGTGTGACTCATAGCCTTTCTACCCTATTGAACAATTATTCCGTGACACTTTCTTCCCTTCTTTGTAGCGTGTCCCATCCGTTCCGCGGCGACTACGTGCGCCTGCGCCACAACGTCAAGTGGAAGAAGATCGCGGCGGAGACTGGCGACCAGTACGTCGTCTTCGCGGACATCATCAACAAGATCGCTCGGGCGAGCGGAAAGGTAGATTTTTGTTTGTGTCTCTTTACAACAACCCACAGACTGGCTGAAATATCCCTTTCTGAAGTGAATATAGATGGCGCCACGTCGATAGTAATAGAATGAAATTCCGACCAAAAGGTGGGAACATGGAGGGTCGGTCTTAGTTTCTTTGCTATTGGCAGAATACCATCTGTCGACAATCAGCTTCAAAGAGAGAGATATTAGTAAAGCTGAAAGTATTTAAAATAAGAGTAGGAAATATAACGTTTGGATTAAGATCCCCAGTGATATTTCCTTGGCCTTTCAGCTTTTTGGGTAGGCTAGACCGTTGTGGGCTTGTACTCGAAATATGAGCATTTATATTATTAAGAAAATTAGTATTCAAGTGATAATTTTTATGTGATATAGTATTTGGAATTGATTTAGTTAATCATTGTGATGGAATATTTATACATAATTATGAAGAAATTTTTATAAAGATTGCACGTAGAAGCTGTAAATACTAAATGTATATATTTCGAGGTGCATTGAGTCACCATTACAACTACGTGTGTGCAAAGTTTCATAGATCTAAGTGCGATACATTCGTCTGGACATCGCACACACAAAAACATTGCCTTTTATAAGTATAGATTTAATTTCTTATAAAAGCGAAATGAAGACAATAGCCAATAGACTCCAAAAAATGTCAGTTCAGGAGTAGGCTTGCAGCGATAGTGAACAGTAATTTTGACAAGGCAATGGACTAAGTGCAATCCTGATATGTCTTGTGACATAAAAATTCATTAGAAAATCAGGTTCTGAAAGTATCTCTGAAACAGTTAACAATAAAAATTTAATCCAGTTTTTTTTCTCAGTGCCTCCAAACTCTGTTTGTTGTGAGCACGAGCGCCATGTTGGTGATGGACCATCGGACCCTACAGATCAAGTACCGGATTCCGGCCACGGACATCTTCCGGATATCACTCAGCCCCTTCATGGACGATTTGGCCGTCTTCCATGTCAGATCTGTGAGTATGGCTCCATACAGTCTCATAAAATCAATGAGGGATTTAAGTTAATCATAGATGAAAATGTTCAATGATTAAGATAGCTCGGAGCTTCCGATAGACACTGATTCCAAATTATGAATCAAATGCCGTCCAAACGTTAGATGGAATAAACACGGTGTTTCGTTAATACGGCAACCAACTCAGGTGATTATTACTAATATAATAGCCCAGATCCTCCGGTAATGCTCTGACGTCACCAACAATAAAACTCGCTCCATAGCACTGCGAGACGTTAAACAGCATTATTTCATTGTTAGAGAATATAAATTTTAGTAATTTTAAATTTAAAAGAGTAATTGTCGTTATAATTTCAAATTTAATAGCTCTAAAATAGTGAAATAAAATTTTCTATCGATTGATATAAAATTTATCTCGCTATGATCAATAGTTCCCGAGAAATTTTAAATTATATTAATCATATATTTCAAATTAATTTCCGTTTTTTAATAGAAAGTAGTTAATCACTTCAGTGGTTTATGATACGCGTGATATAGTTTGGACGCCAAATTGTATCTGAATGCAATCGTGGCGATGTTGTTTTCTTGCCAAGAATTAAATTAGCCACCAGTGACGTGAATCTACCATTCGTTCTCAACCGCCGTCAGTTCGCGTTAATTCCAGCTTACACGACGACTATCAACAAATCGCAGGGGCAAACTTTCGATCATGTTGGAATTTACCTCGATGAGCCTGTCTTTTCGCATGGACAGCTCTATGTTGCGCTTTCAAGGTCTAGGATTCCCAATCACGTTAAAATTTACACAAAGACATCTGAAGTACAAGGAAAATTATTAAACAACGAAAAATACTTCACACGGAATGTTGTTTACCAAGAGGCTTTTTGAATAAAGAAATATTTAAATAATATGTAAATACAAAATATTTCCTGTCATAAAACATATGTTTATTTTATTTGTTTTCAATCAATGTTAAACATTTCTCTCGCATATATATCTATTTAAACACGTCAAATTTGACGGGAAATCTCTCAAATGAAGAGGCAATTTGCACCCGTCAAACCATGACGGGTGATTTTCTAGTTAGTATATATTAAGGGGAGCAATGGATGAAAGTGACGCAAACCACGTGTAACAGGAAAAAATACAAATGCAGATTCTGATGTCCCAAAAGGACGATAAAAAGTGCAATAGTAATATAAAAAATCACTTGACGCTATGTTTGCAAGACGGTTTATGGTATGCAGTACTATCCTGAAAAGGGTCGATGAGAATTATGTGATCAAAATGATTTCAGACGTTCCTCAAACAGGCGGAAGCCATTCCACCGTCCATAACGATGTAAAAACGATTCCCGAACACTTTTGAACATTCATGGTTTACTATTTATGTTTACCGTAAGACGACTATTCGTACGATGAGATTCTCTGGTGCGTCCACAACCATTTCATAAAAAAGGATTTAAGGTGCTCCTAGATGAAAAAATCCAATTTATTAAGATCTAGGAAACGATTCCAGAGCCTCAGCTGCTTACATCAGACATCGAGATCGAAACCACAAGCGCATTCAGCGATGATAAACTGACCAACTTTTCTTCTCTTCTTGAGTCAGAGACTGCCTATGTATTTTCACGATTTTTACAATTTTAAATATGTTTTGCGGCACCATGTTCTTCTTGATGTCTTGAATTCCATTGTTTTAAACTATTTAACTATTCAGAGAGCTATTATTGCCTTACTCCACTATTTTTATAACGCATGCTCATATATATATGTTCAATAGTAGACGGATACGAAGAAGATCTCCTCTTACACTAGAAAACAAGTTGCTACTTTTCCAACAAGTTCTGAGACCTATCCTCACGTATGCGGCGCAAATTTGGGGCCTCGCAGCATTTTCCAACCGTAAAAAAGCACAAATCCTCCAAAACAAAATCCTTAGAATCATAGTCAATGCTCCCTGGTACGTTAGAAACAGCGTCATCCACAACGATCTGAAGATTCAAACTATAGATGAATTTATTAAAGAACTCTCCAGGAACTTCTCCCAAAAACTTGTAAACCACACCAACCCTACTGTCCTGAATCAACTCAATTATACCCATAATAATGGAAAATATGCCTTTCCTTATGCCACTACAAAATGGTCCACCCCTCTTAAACCTCCATAGTTCGTACATGCTACCTTGCCCCGATGCATCATACTCTTATTCTCCCATCGTTGCACTTGAATTCCACTTTCCAGCCCATTCCCCTCATTTGCCTGACAGGTTTTAACACGTACCCCATCTGATTTACCATTGGTGAAGTCTATGTTCCTCTAAATCTCTTAGCACTCATTCTGAGTAAAAGTGTCTTAGGCACTAAAACTCATAGCCATCCAATTCAAGAGGATACACGCCACATCTTGACTTTTATCCAGAGTGTTTGATTTTACTAAAAACTAATGAAGGTTTTTCTTCTGCAGATTTTCTTGATCTTGAAATTCAAATAGTTGGTAATAAATTAAGCACTGAGATTTATGATAAAAGAAGAACTTTTCAGTTTAGTATAAATAGGCTACCTTTTTGGAACAGTAATATCAGTATTCAAATTTATAGAAATATCGTCTTGAATATATTCATAGAAGCTCTATTTTAGTCACAGACAGAAAAAAACAGAGGTCATATATTGATACATTTATTGAAAATTCTTTGAGATGTGGATATCCTATTAATTTCATGTTTGCTTATGTTAATAAAAAAATTTTAACACCTTTAAATTAATAGTCTTTCAGATTTATTTATTTTGATGTGATCATATACATGGAATTCACAAAGATATTAGTATTTCAATATATAGGTAGATGGCGCCACTAGATTAAGAATAAGATTGCATCATTTTTATTTTTTAAGTACATTTCCATAATAATATATATTATTATAATGGGTTTAATTTAAATTTATAGTTAATTTTTTAATGATGTTTAGTATAGTATTAATATCCTAATTTAGAAATAATATTTACACTTTCAATGCGGAACTGTCTTTCGGATAACGCTCATGTCATTACAATATTTAAGACTTTGAATTCGTATGCATTACGTTATACTTTTTCGTTTCTTATCTTAAAAGATTTTGGAGATTTATCCCCCTACTTTTTGTTTTTTCCAACAATTGGCTTTCGCAGAGGGTTGGTGCCACAAATTCGTATTAATGCGACATAATCGATTCCCAAGATCGATTGGCATTTGATCATTGGAATTCCAATTCTGGGTTGTCTTTTTCATAGTAGTAATAATCTAAATAATATTAACACATTAGTATATAATTTAACTACCTTTTGTATTTCATTCGTATGATTGAAAATGTGACATGTGTTTTGATTGTTTGAAAAATTTAACTATACATAAATATATGTATATTGAATCTTGTTATATATGATCATACAGAAACAAAGTAAACAAGACATATCAAGAAGCAAATCCCATACTAAAAAGTCATTATTTAAACAATACAACCAAATCTAAAACAAAATCTAAAGAATTGAAAATACTATATATACCATGAACAAAAATTAAATTTAAACATTTATATGTCAACATGTAAAAAAACTCTGTTGTTATTAAAAGTATTGAAAAAGGCAATCCAAGTATATGGAGTTTTCAACAATTAATATAGCAGCTTGGCTCTGGACACGCTTTAGCCAGGTTAAATTAATTTTGCTGTACAAACCATCCCTGTTACTAAAATTGTTGAAAAAAACAAACAGGATAATTTACCCTAAAATGAAAGAATTTAGAAAGAAAAATCATACACTAATCCTAACAATAAAACATAACTAAATGGAAAGGACTAAAATTCAAGATAAAAATATGTAATACAACAATATATTGCACTATTATATTGCAGTAAAAACAATAAATACATCATTCAATAAAATACCCATACTTATTCATTAAACATTAAATAATCAGTGTCTCTACCTATCCTTACCAGAATTCCACATTTTTAATATAAACCGCCACTTAGCTTGACATCACAGATTGCCAATACTAGATTTCCAACTATGAAATAGCATAATTGACCAAATAATATAATTAATTTTGATACTAACGAATTAGTAAGATACCTATATTAAAAATCTCAAAACCAACTAAAAAATATAATACAATTATTTATCTAGATATTATATTTGAAAATTGGTAAAACTGTCTATTAATAAGGAATATTTCAATTTAAAAATCCTTGTTCCATCTATGTAATAAATCTGAAACCAATAAATCAATAACCAAATTTGAATAAAATTACACATTACAAGTAAAATATGAAAAAACACAAACCTACCATCAAAGAAATAAAAATATTCCATTAAATACCAATATGGATGTTTTATTCTAAATGACCTAAATATTTCTTATCTATATAAACTCTTAAAAAACGTTTTGGTATTCCATAAACCATTGCAAAACACTAAAAAATTTTTATGTTCGTAATTCTATTATTATTGTCTGTTATTAAATTATTATTTCTGATTATATCATTTTTCACTAAATTCTTGAAGACAGAAATGCTAAGATTACTATCCCAAAAAGGAAATTTATTAATTTGAAAATTAAATGCATTTCTTTTATCAAAGATATCTGTTACTATTTCATTATCTATAATTTTATATCTAGATCTAGAAATTCTGCAGCTAATTCATTGTCATTAGTTTTTAAAAGGTTTAAATAATCAGGATAGAAGTCAATATGTGGCTTAAGGTCTATTTCTTTATTGAATAATATTAAATTATCTATATAACGGAATAATATACTATGGCTATAATTAGAAAAATCTTTCTCATAGTAGTGTAGGTAAATATTTGCTAAACTATTGCTAGTTGGATCTCCTTGAGGTAATCCTTTAATTTGATGGAAAATCCTATTATCAAAAAAAGATATAATTTTCTTTTAGAACAAGATTAATAAGATTTTTAAAATTATTAATGCTAATATCTTTTTTAAGATCAAAATCTTTGTTATATTTACTAGGGTATTAGTCAAATCTTCAATATCTAAACTATTAAATAAATCCTGGAAGTCAAAAGTATGTACACTAGATATTTCTACATCTTTAATTACATTTAATATCTCTACACTATTATTTACTATAATTGTATCTTTTTGCTTATCTCAATTCTCTATCATTGTCTGTATGTATTTTTGCAAGAGTTTGTCATATATTGTAATATAAGTATTGCAACCATTAGTAACACTTCTAAATTTAAGAGGACTCTTGTGAAATTTTGGAGTTAGAAAGATGTGAGGATAATCTTTTTCAACATAATTAATTCCCAGTTTTTTATAGAAGGCTTGAATTCTATTAGAAATTTCTCTCTCACCTAATATTGTCTCATTATAAATATCGCTGTTAATAATATGATCATTAAGTATTTTTTTGTAATAATATTTACAAATTATAGCAAAGTTACTGGGCACTTTGTCTATATAGACTATTACAAATTCTGTTTGCAACTCATTAATTTGTTTTTTAATATCAGGATATCTAATATAATCATTAGATTTAAAATTATAGTTAAAAAGATCTAATAAAGTTTTTTGTCTATATTCACTAATATATATATATATGTTTTAATCTTATTTAATTTTTCTTTAAATTCTAATATTATATATTTTAAAATCTTAGTACTATATTAATGTATTCCAAAATCGCTTTTCTTAAACTCCAGTTTCGTTTTATTTCCCGCTCTGGAGGTATATTAAATCTCGCGTTTTGGCATATTTATTACTAAAAGAATATTCTAATTACTTCTACGCGCCTACACAAATCGCGAAATCAGTGACTTATTGCCGCCATGCTTTTCCCTAAAACACTTACGTAATTTACTAAAAATAGCTATTATTCCCTTCACTTTGATCACGTGTCTATATGTTAAATCCCTACCTGAGGAAATGCAGGGATTTCTGTTCGCTTTTTACTGCCAACTTAAACCAATATGTACGTACATTCCGTCACTCTCCCATAATAAAGGAAAATTAGATTATAACTCGGCTTTTTACTGACCACAACCACGAACACCTTTATATATATATATATTTCATTTTATGTATTGGTTCTCGAGGCGCAGACTGCGCGTAAGGTGAATAATTGTGATCGTTTGTATTTCAGCTTGAAAGTTCAGTTCTTCAAATTGCTAGTACGATAAAACGACTTCATTTTGTTAATAGCTAAATAAATCTATTTTTGATTTATAAATTGTCTATTTCTGAGTCTGACTTTACACCCCCTTACAATCCGTGATTAATATGACTTAACGACTTTAATTGAATTATTATGCGACAACGTTTGAATTATATTTATGCTACAGACTGTTTCTTGGTGTTAAATGGTGCCAGAAGTGAAGTTGCAATAAAAAGGATGATTTAAACTATATACATTTATTTATGCATTATTTACATCACTTATTAGCTATTAGGAACAACATCGCATCGTTCGGATACAATCTGAAATGACAACAATGTTGCTAGATACAAAAAGATACATTTTACATTTCAATAATAAATTATTTGCTTGACGCTAGCGCCGCCACAGTTCATACATCTTTCCTCTTTTTTACCTTATTCATATGAAATGCATATCAACAAGATTTGACGTTCTTCTAAACATTAATGTTTCTATACAGTGATACTTTTATTCTAACTACCTGGTATGTTGATATACTATGTTTGTATTCTAACGGTGTGCTGAGAATGCAGTTTTAAGTAACTTCCTTTTTCTTTCTGTCCCTCCCTAGTCCGAGGCAACGCGGAAGAAGGGCGACTTCCTGTTCGAGACGGGTCACGTGATAGAGATAGTAACCAAACTGTACCTGGTCATTCAAAATGCCACTGGAAAACCTCCCGAAGTCAACGTAGCCACAGAGTAAGAATGCCACTTACCGTGTGTTGAAATATATCAATTCCTACCATTTTTTTCTACATTAAGCATTGAAAATTAGAAACAATATTATTTTTTCTTATGAATGAATGAAGCAAGCAAAGAATGAATGAATGAATGAAGCAAGTAATTTTTGGGGCCCATGGCCCACGAAGGGCCTAATCCCCGGTAATGGTAAGTTGGTGATGCTGGATAATTTCAGTTCTGGGAATTCGATTATCTGCTGCTGTTGTTGGAGGCAAAGTTTGTGTGGGTGGGATCCATCTGGATCTTGTGGGATAGTTGCTGGAGCACTGCAAGAACTGGTGCCTGTAAAGAGTAGTTGCTGCTGTTGAGAGAACTCATATCTTTGGATGTGATAATTTTTCGTTATTTGCTCTGATAGGGAAGTGACATGCCGTTTGGAACTGCTCTTCAGAATTTTAAAATTTTTGGGAAAGAATGGGGCAGGGGGCAAGGGTCAATTTTTTTTTATTTTTCTTATTGGTGGATATCAATCAGCATAATGTTTTTTTGTATAGTGGTAAAAAATAATCAAAATTTTTTTCGCCTATTTTGAGTAAAAGCAGATTTAGTGAATTTCAATAATTATAAGGGATACATAAACAATTTTTAAAGCTCATTTCTTTTTTCCCCATCATATCCCTGTGTTTTATCATGTGTCTGTGTCACTACAACTTTACATTTTCTCTCAATGAAAATTGAAAATTATTATAAACTGAGTTATTTTTAATCATATTCCTTTCTAGAAATTAAAGACATACCAAACGGGAAGACATCACAAAATATAAGACTCGGTACCCAACCTCTCGAAAGTGGTGTTTTGTTTGTTTCTGTTTTGGGTTATTAGAAACACACATTTTGCAACTACTGAAGATTTTTTTTTATCTGTCAGTGCACTTAAACTCGCCATTAATTCTAATTTATGAACATAATTTTTAACATTTTCTCCTAATTTTTTAACTTTAATAAATATTCGCTTTCTCTCCCCTTTTCCAGATTCGAAGCCAACTTCGGCAAAGAGAACGTCGTCTTAGCATTCAAGTGTGCGGGACTCTCCGAAGTTCAGCCGGGCCAGGTCAAGATCTATAGGAGAGGAAATCGAATGGAGGTGGTGTTATGAGGAAAGCTCTTTCCTTAGCCAATCCCTTTGCCAACCGGTGTTCGAAACCCGCATTCGAAACACCCTCCGAGGAAACCGGTGCTACTTGAAACGGGCTGAGACCGACTTCCTGGCTCTTGGAAAAGATCCCAGGGAACCAGTGGCTTCTCTCAATCAAAAATGTTCAGCACGGAGCGCCTACTGGTGGAGGTGAAATGAACTAACACGGCCGATTTCCAAACCACCGTGGTTGAATTTAGCAATTTTTAGGAAATAATTAATATTAATATAAAATATAGCGATTGAATTTTTGGTGCTC
>BGPR01023776.1:0-23914 GCA_013235015.1 Araneus ventricosus | reverse complement strand
TTGTAAAGGAATTATGGGAAAATGAAAATTTCCACCCCCCACCATTTCCACCCCCTTTTAGCTGGATAGCCCATCTACGAACACGACCGAGATTTTCACTATCCTTACAACATATCCCAAGCTGGTTAAATTTACATCAAAATTACCCCAGTTATCGTGTTCACAAGATAACATGGGAAAAAGCGTTATACATATATATATATATATATATATATATATATATATATATATATATATATATATATATATATATATATAAACTTTTTAACGAAGGGTGGTTTTGGGTTCTAGGGGTCATGATCGGTGAAGATCTGCAGAAATTTTCCGAAAGTCGTGTCATGAGAACCATTGCAATAGGTAGAGTTCCTATAAGGAATCTACCTAAAAGGCGCAATTCGGGTCCGCGTCTTAGATTTTTCGTGAAAACGTCTGTATAAAATCATGAAACAAGTATTTCGTATTAATATATAATTTAATTATCAATCTCTTTAATACAATATTTACACAGAGTAGTATAATGGTTACAGAATAGATAAATCACAAGCTATTACAAACCCTTGCTACATGCGATAAACTTGTGATTTATCTATTCTGTAACCATTATCTCTAAATATGTGTATTAAAAGATGATAAATACATAATACAATCAAATCGACACAATATTTATCGAAAAATTACGGCGAACCGAACTGCTTCTTCTCTTATCATTTTGATACCCTTTACTGCTCAGCCCGTCATGTGTCTCTTCGCGAAAGAAGTTTTTTTATTAATAACGCCAGGACTTGGGTTAAAAAATAAAAGAATCAAACATCTTATGAACTTAATAAAATTTATGATTTTTATTTACATTTTATTCCATTTTTCAAAACAGTAGTTGTTCAACGTCAAAACAAATGAAAATAGCATTGTAATAATTTCATATTAATATATGGCGAAAATGAACAATTACTCAATTACTAGATATTAATCTACTTTCTCCTTTGTCTTATTCCTTAAATAGGCTTTCGAACTTTTTCATTTTTCAAACGAACCTGATGAAACGAAATTCTAGAATATTCTTATATTTTGTGTTTTCCGCCATTACCAAAATCACTTTTGAGTACCCCTAACTTGTACCCCGTGTACTCCCAGGGGTACGCGTACCACAAGTTGGGAACCTCTGATCTAGAAAAGGTCATTTGATATTAATAAAATTTGAATTCAGCTCATATATACTCAACTCTTAATTTCAGATCTAATTTCTTTTTATTTCTAATTAGTAATTTATGTACTATACATAGTGCGAAGCAAATAAATTCTCTTCTTTCTTATGCATCACACAAAATCCAATGTTCAATAGCTTCAATAAGATATTGATTTTGTTTTATTTTCTGTCTTTTAAAAAATATGTGCAATTTGTAATTTATTTGATACATTTATTTTATTGCGTACAGCATTTTTCATGATTACAGTTCATTCAAGAATTTTTTTAGAATACGTAATTTTTATTAACCCTATTTAATAAATCATAAAATAAGCTAAATTTGTGTGTAAAAATATTTGCAGGAATGTAGTTTTTTCTGGGTAGAGGTTTTATAGAAGGGATGAAAAATTAATGAAAATGTGTCACGTAAGGGGGGGGGGCGCAGCTTTGGCAGTTCTGCCAAGGGCGCAGGATCACCTCGGTACGGCCCTGCTGAGAAGACGTGCACAAAGGGCACCCCAAGATCAGAGAAATGCCCGATTCCAATTCCATAAAGAAGAACTGAAAAAGTACATGCGGAAAGTCAAAACTGCAAAGAATTCCCGCTGGAAATCTTTCTGCACAAAAGCATCGAATCCATACGGCACCCATTACAAAGCTGCATTCAGAAAAGCGATCAAGCCAGCCGAATTAATAGCCTTAAATAATCATGATCCTTCAGGAAACCACCTTAAAATAGCTCAATATATTCTGGAGAAAATCTTCCCCATCCTGCTAGTAATAGTTCTCCTTACTACTAGTCCAACAGTAATAGTTCTACTTACATCCCGCCTTGCACCGCAAACGACTGCCCCTTCACCAAAGGAGAAGTAGCGACTGTCATCCATCATCTCTCCAAAGGAAAAGCAGCAGGACAAGATGGCATCGACAACATCATCATACAGCAAATTTTCAAGAAATTCCCCTTCCTCCTCATGGAACTTTTTAACACTTGCCTTAAATTGGCTAAATTTCCCGATCCCCTTAAGGTTGGAAATATCATTCTTTTTCATAAACACGGCAAATCTAAAACAGAAGCATCTTCTTACCGGCCCATCTCTCTGCTCCCGACAATTAGTAAAGTTCTAGAAAAACTCCTCACCCAATGGCTCAATTTTCACCTCGAGAAGAACAACAGACTTAGCAATCTTCAGTACGGATCCGTGAGGGAAGATCAACCGAAATGGCCATCACGAAACTCTTGGATACCATCCACAAGGGAAGGCAAGTGGTGTTCACGTAATGGTGCTTTCGATCGACATTAAGGGTGCCTTTGACACTATTCAGCACAACGCAATTTCATCTTTCCTTGACAATAGTAAATGCCCAGCAAACATAGTTAATATCTTTAAAAATCTTCTCCAGAACAGGAAGGTCATCCTAAATACCTGCGAAGGACCAGCGATCAGGGATCAAAAACAAGGCTGCCCTCAAGGCTCTTGCAGTGGACCAGCCCTCTGGAATTTGGTCGCAAATGAAATACTTTAAGAAAACTGGCCAATTAACACCAGCATTCAAGCCTTCGCAGACGACTTTGTCCTGGTTTCCCATGCCCCGACTAGAGTTCAACTTGAGTCACAAATTAACGAATCTATTGCAAAATTCTCCACTTGGACAAGCAAAAACCAACTCCAAATTTCAGCTGAAAAAACAAATTATCTCCTAATCAGCAAGCTAGTTAGAGGACCTACCATTCGCTGGAAAAGCGAAAGAATAAAAGAGCCCATGCTATTAAATATCTCGGAGTTTATATTGATGAACAGATGAATTGGAACACCCACCTTAAAGCACAATCTACTAGAGCGACTCAACTTTATCAAAATCTCCTAAAAATAGCTGGGAAATCCCGGGGAGTTCCCATGAATCATCGAAGGACCCTTTATAAAACAGTAATAGAACGGGTGCTGGCGCATGGGGCAGTCGCCTGGTGTCTAGAACCTACCGTCCGAATCGCCAGAAAATCTCAACAATTCAACGTCCGTTCCTCCTGGCGATCTCAGGTGCCAACAGGACAATCTCCACGGCAGCTCTGCAGGTCATACTGGGTATCCCTTCTCTTCATCTACAATTACAAAGAGAAGTTCGTGGCACAGCACTCTTCAGACTTAGATATCCTCTTTCTACAAATGTCAGTGACATCGATCCCAGTGAAATTGAAGAAAAAGCTACCGGATGGTCAGAACACCCATCGGAACATTTAAGTCCAACTCGAATTTCCCTGGATGACGGAGGCAACATAAACACTGGACTTAGAATTTATACCGATGGATCGAAAACAAAGAAGAGGGTGGGTGCAGATTTCTGTGTTTTGACCGACGTCAACATACCCACAGATGGTCTACCAGGCTCTCTCTTAGAAATCCAGTCTTCCAGGCAGAAATCTTAGCGCTACTTAAAGCAGTGGAACACGCCCTTACCCTCCCAACTCAACAACTGATTATTCTTGTAGACAACCAAGCCTGCATCAATTCAGCAGCAAACCCAAAGAGTCACGATTCAATTGCCCGGAAAATCTTCAAGTTACTCCATAGTCATTCTCACATCAGAGTGTCGTGGATCAAAGCCCATGCAGGTTACATAGGGAACGAAGAAGCAGACAGACTGGCTAAGGAGGCAGCAGAAACGGAAAATGTTCCTGAAACACTACTCGAGTTACCAAAACCTTTTATCAAAACATTCTTACCTCAGAAGATGTTGGCCACCCGGCAAATGGCTTGGGATGATGGAGATACTGGGAGGCTCATTCACAACATAATTACCAAAGTTAACTTGCAACCAATCACTGGACACGCAACGAAGTTTTGTTTTTCACAGGACATGGGCCTTTCCCTTCGTTTCTCCAGAGATTAAACCTTGCCGAAACCTCATTCTGTTCTTGTGGGGGAATCGGCACACCAATCCATTATGCTACGGATTGCCTCCTCACAACCTCATACCATATGGCACTACCCAGCCAACAATATCAGCCAGTATGGTTCCGCAGCGTAGCCAACAATTCATCGTCAAGAAGGAAGATACGTAATGTGCTCCACTTTCTCCAAAGAGAAACCAGTCTTTTCCGTCCAGATCCCAATTAATTCTTTTTTTCTCGTTCCTTCAATAGTCTTCTCAGTTGAGTCCAATGCTTTCGTCCCATTCCCACAATCTTGGCCAATATTTTCATAATTAGCAACTTCTGTAACCGAACATCCTCTTCCTCCTGCGATGAGAGAAATTAAATCCATCCAAACTTCTACTTTCCTTCCTGCGTCTTCATCACTCCATCCCTTCCTTTGGAGATGGAAGGTCTAGTTTCACCAGTTCAACATTCAACTTCGCCTCCTCTTCAGCCCATCATTCCCCTAATGAACTCAGATCAGCTTTAGTCGTTCTTTCAGGACTTTCTTCCAAGATCCACCGTGTTTCTCCTTCAAATAGAGTTCCATCAGCTAACTCTTCTTCAAAATCGAACTTTTTAAAAACAATTTGCGGCCCATCTCTCTGTTCTTGTGTACATTTTTATGTTATTTTTATTACTGTATTAATTTGTTTTTCATCTTTTTCCTTTCATTTTTTTTGAATGTATTTTTTACTCTTCGTATAGTTTTCCCATTGCATTTAGTTTATTTTCCAGCTATTTTATGTATAACTGTGTAATTTTGTGTTTTTCAAGGTTTTATTTTTCTCTGTGTTTCCAAAATATTTTTATATTGTATAGCCCAATAGCAATCCTTCCTAATGCTCCTTTAAATTTTTGTAAACTTGCTGCGTTTTTAAGTAGACAGCGGTATAGAGAATTGTCAAGTTTTAAGAGAGCTCTCCCCCTCGGGTGTTGTGATTTTTCTTCCACTTCATGACCGCGTTACTGCTTAAATAACTATATGGTTATAGTTGCAGGAGCATGGAGTGGTTTTATGTTATGTCTGTCCCCAAGTATGCTTAAGAACACAATAGCTCAAAAACTCAATGAGCTAGTCAGATGAATGGAATTATGGATGAATGGTTTGGCATATGGGTTTAACAGCAGAATTGTAGATCTATATGGAATTTCAAACCAAATCCACCTTCTTCCTGACTGTCTGTCCTGTTAAGAAACGTGATCTTAAAATATCAGAGTCCGAATTTTTCGAACCCAGATCAGATATGATGGTTCTCACTAGTGTTCCTCAAACATCGATAGTTCAACTACCGATAGTTTTCCCAAACTATCGACTGAACTATGGATAGTATCGATAGTTCCAAAACATCGATAGTTTTAAACTATCGACTGAAAATGTGCCTATCGATAGTTTTAAGAAAGTCGATACTATCGATTGTTTCAGTTGATAGTTCCAAAAACCCGATACTATCGACTTGGCTTCGATAGTCTATCGATGTTTAAGGAACACTAGTTCTCACTGATTCAAATCACTAAGCGTTTGCTGCAACATTGATTCACTTTCAGGTTTATGCAAATTAGATATCGTTATAAATACGAGCGATAAAGCCCAGCAGTTGGTGGCTGGTTGGTTTTCTTAAACTCCCCTATCTTTTGCTACACGCTCTGTGTGCATTATTAGGCATTGCTTTGAGGCAAAAGTCTAAATTTATAAGGATTAGGAGTAATTTAAATGCTGCAAATGCATAACGATGAATATTAAATTGTTATATGATTTTTAATTTAACTTTAGTCAGTTGACTATAATGTTTTTAATAAAATATTTGTTTTTATATATCAGTCTAATCGTTGAATTTGAATCTTGGAATTTTTAAGACTAAACACATGATAATAATATCATGTTCGTTATTCTGCACATGTGCATGTGAACCAGTGGCGAATCCAGGGGCGCTATCGGGCTGCAGCCCCCTCAGAGCTAATTCAGAATTCTTGATTTTATTTAAAATCACTACAACTGTTTGCTCTTATTTTCTCTTTAAAAAAAAATAATAAAAACTTGACAATATTGCTTTCTGGCTTGACAAGTTCAAAAATTTTCCTACTTTTCTAGTCATTCCACTTGTACTTGTAGCATTTACGCGGTCGAAGACATTTTTTGGCTAGTTATTTCATTGTATTATTAATTAAATTATCGGAAGTATTGTATTATTTTTTATGATTCTTATTGTCAGGAGAGTAAAGTCTCTAAAGTTAAAGTGTTTTGGTTTATATAAGCCATAAGGTTTGACATTCGTCCCAGCGATACAAAGTATTTACGACCTCAGCCCCCCCCCCACGACGCAAATCTTGGATTCGCCACTGATGTGAACGCAGTAGCTCAAAATCGTAACAAGCAAGAAAATGAGATTTGATATGTGACCTAGACATCAAAATTGAAAATCCGTACCAAATTTCGGACCCAATTCGTCAAAGAAAAGTCGTCCAAAATGCGCTCTGGACTCTTTCCGCTATATGAAAAATTTAAACACAAAACATGCTATATAGCGGAAGTATACAGTGTATTTAGGGAGAACACTCCCTCTGGTTGAAAAGGTCTCACGGCGAATGAGAGTTGTTCACCACTCAATCTCGAATAGTAAAGATAAACTTTTCCACGGTGAATGGTAATGTTTTTCTTTCCGTTAGGATAAATTTTCCTTTCTTTTTTCTTAACAAAACTTGTTATTTTTAGGAGAGCAAAATCATCCTTTTCGCATCTGCATCTTTAATTAACAGATGAACATTAAAGTAGCAACAAGGAACAAGGATTGTCTTCGATGGTCATGAATTTTATTTAACAGAACATTAAAGTAGCAACAAGGAACAAGGATTGTCTTCGATGGTCATGAATTTTATTTAACAGAACATTAAAGTAGCAACAAGGAACAAGGATTGTCTTCGATGGTCATGAATTTTATTTAACAGACTTTTTTTTTCTATTTCTAAGATTTGTTTTTGGAAAGTTGCTCAAAAAAAGGACGGAAAAGTTCACAGTTGTATTTGTGTGGACCTTTCCCGTATTTCTTAGCTCCATATTCCCTGCCAAGGTATTTGAAAACAGGATCTGCTTCACTGTACAGCGGCCAGTCTCTGTGTGGTTTCCTGTCATAGAACAACAAAAGGTCATTCATACAGTATATTCCGAAAAATCGTTTGTTGCTTAAAAAACGAATTAAATTAATTAGATGCCTTCTAAATAAAAGGAATGAAATTCATAAATTTCTGAAGAGGAATAATTCATGATTCTAAAATTTGCGAAAGCATGTGGTTTTTAAAATTAAATTTGAATGCGACACAAAAGACATTTTGAACTGGTTACAATCCAGGAGCGGCCCGTGCATAGAGACTGCGGTATTACAGCAACCCTACTTTTTTCAATTGCATAAATTTAATAATTTTATTTCATGTCGCATTTAATATTTAAATCTATCAACAATGTAACGCAATTTAACATTAAACGATTTCGATATTCAAATGAAACGCGAAGAAAAACTTACGTAGAAACAAAGTCCTATCTTATTTTTTAATTTCCGAAGAAGAAGCGTAAAAAAGAAAGGAACTATTCGAACGAGAAGTATGGATCCTTGCAGCACCGAATTCTGCCTGCGCGCATGCGCAGTTACACAGCGCAGGCTTCCCCTGCCATAATTTTAAGCTGAAAGGGTCAAAGTCGACAGTTCCAGTCACGTTAGAAATGGAGTTTTAAAAGTTTTCCCGCCGCGGAAAATTTTTTTGAGAGCCAAATCTTTGAAAATAAATAAAGAAATGAAAGATAATTAATAATAAATAAAAATTTAATTGGAAAATGCTTTTTCACAGTAATGAAATTGTTGCAACCCAAAGGATTTTTTTCCATAATTTTTTTAGTTATAAATGCTGATGAAATGCATACGAGAAATTTTTCGTGATACAAATATGTTTTCAAAATTTTCATGACCACTAATATTCTGTACCTTCCTATTTGGGATCATGATTCATAGTTTAAGAAGCCTCTATTTTGAATAAAACACGGTTCGCTTATCACAGTCCATTTTAGATAAATGTAATAGAATAAATTAATCATTTTTTTCCTCACCTTGGCAATTCCTGTTACTACATGAGAACTTCAACTCAACTTTTTAACATTAAAAAAAAAAGAATAAAATGTTTTCTCACGCACACAAAATGAATCGGGTTAGGTTACATGTAGCTGTTTCGATTTCAACGGACAAAAGGTTTTTTAATCTTCATATAAGCATCAAGGTTAACATTTTTGATCTTTTACTGAGAACAAAACAAGAATAGATTTTATTTTTAAGGAATTTTTAATGATACTAATAAATAGTATTCGATTATGCTTCTTTGTATATTAGTTATACCATAACATTTTTTTGTTAATTAATAAGAAAATTAATTTATTCCTGTACTATATTGTCATTTCAACGTTCAATCGCAGCTGTGTTAATTTTTATAAATGTATATAGTAAGGAATACAGGAAACGGAACTCAAAAACAAATTTCGAGCTTAAATTTTTTTATTAAAATTAATTTGTTAAAAAACTTACCTGTTTGAAGAAAAATGTTAAATGTTTATTCATTAAATATAAAACTACTCAAAATTAATGAAAATAGCCAATAAATGTAAGTGGTACGAATATGTACAGGATATAAAGGATTAAAAGTTACAGTACCCAGATCTTGCGTAATCGTGATATGTAATCTTGGGGGTTACCCAAAGCAACCCCCAAGATTACATATCACGACCTGCCACTGTTAGTATTGATGGTGCGACTTTATCGCATGCAAACGCAAACAGTAACAATTCTTATAATACAGATTTCGAATGGAATTTGTTAAAAAAAATGCTGTTATAAAGATAAAATAACCCTGTTAACAACTACAGTACATTATAATATTTTAGAAATTGACTGTAAAAATGCATTAAAGCATACTAATAATATAGAATATTTTCTTAATATGTCTGGATTGGTTTCATTCCCTAAAAAATTCATGTTTCTGCCTCTTCTGTTTTGCTTCTTCGAATATAGATGGCGCCATGGAACTAGTATTTTCTTTAATAACTCCTCCTTCTTGGAGAAAATTAGCGTGGGTTTATGATCACATGATGGTTTTTTTCTCATTTCTCAACTGTGAGCATAGGGTAATTTTTTTTAATTTATGAAGGATATTTTAATAAACTTGATGGCTAATATTTTTAATCAATCATATTAGCGTTTAGATGTGTGTGTTTTTCTCTTTCTTTTGAAAATATGCTTTTAGATGTTCAGATCTCCATGGTCGTTTGTTTGGGAAAATTTCGGGCTATGAGAAGCTATGTTTGGTGTAATGCTAGCTTCTTACAGAGAAATTTCCCAAATATTATTTTGATTAGTTCTTAGCCCTTGAAAAAGTGGACTAGAATGGATTCCTTGTTTATTTTTGGTTATATTCTATTAACTCTGAGTTTATTTATTTATTTATTTTTACTTTCTTTGTAGGATCTTGATTTCTAATGTCCTCTGTTTATTGTTTTGCTGCTGCAATTGCTCGCTACTTAAACATTGTATTCATTTTATCTAATTTTTTCTAAATTTTGTTCTATGAATTGTATTGTTTATAAATATAAATAATTTCAGTTGGTTTTTTGTTGTTCTAGTTTAATTTTTTAGTTAAGATTCTTTTTAAAATTTATTATATTTTTTCTGCTTATTGTTTTTAAGCTCTAATAATATCGAAAATTCATGCATACCCAGTTTTTACAAAATTACTCCACAGCTGAATCATTTCTTTGCTGATTTGTCTTTCGCCTGATTGGTACAGCTCAGGATTTAAATAAGGCTGGCCGAAGACGAACTGAACTTCGTCGAAGTGCGAAACTCCCATCCACGGCGCCCACGGACTGGTGCTCGGACGATGAACGAAGAAATAGAAATAGACATCACCTCCCTTTTCCGCACATTTCTTGGCATAATACTCATCTGGGCAGAGTATCAGCAAGTCTCCGAGAGTGGTATGTACCTGATGCCTAATAGAACTTGAAGCATTTGTCGATACATTTGTAAAAAGACTCTGCTGGATAACACGCTTGAGATCTGGTTGGTCTTGGAATTTTTCTTCAATCAAGTGTGCTCCAAAAGTCTGATTGATTTCTGCATTTTTTTCGCCAAAGAAGCCAAACACATCGGGATGTGAAAGAACAAGCTGAAAAAGATACAAAAAGAAAAATGCTTTACTTGTTTCTTACTCTGTGATTGGTGTTTTAAACTTTATTCCTAAGTATACATAAACTTTTTCCGCTTGTGATCCCAGTTCTGCTGCAAATATTTTCCGCGACTCCATCTACGAATAAAATTCATTGGCGACTCCTAATGTACTTATGAATAGGAAAATGATGCATTAATCAATGGCAAATCAAAAGAAATTTAATTCATCGTACTATTTATTTGTGAAATTTTGATGATTAAATTTTTTGAAATATATTTTGAAAATTAATTTGCTTTTCTTATTATTTCTACTAAATGATATTGAAGAATCCGCAAGAAGCACTTGAGGTCGAAATTTATATACGCAAACACACGGAAGGTCAGGACCCATAATTTAACCCTTCAGCACACGCACCCATTTTTGGAACTTTAGCACACCCAGAATTGTTAAACAATTACTCCTTAGTTTAATGATTTTTTTAACAAAAATAAAAGTTTTCCTTAATACATGAGGATTTTTTCATGAAATCAAGTTGTATTTCAGATAATACTACGGCTTTCAACAAGAATAAGGAATATTTATTCTAACTCCGTATTTATTCTAACTTTCAACAAGAATAAGGAATATTTATTCTAACTCCGTTTTCCTATAAGTTTTTTTACATTCATTCTTTTTTTATCCATTCAATTGAGATAAAATTTATGTAAAATAAGTAATTTTTACATAAAAATGTTTAATTAAAAAATCAATATTTTACATACCACCCACGAGAGTACAGAAAGTATCAACTGCAAATTTTGAGAAATTCCTAGAATTTATATATATATTTATTATTAAGTTGCTTCCTGTAAACATTCCAAATTAAATTTTAAGATTTTCTGCCATCCCATTCAATAGATTTATTGTTAAACAAATTCTGAGTTTATGGGAAAACGCAAATTTGAATAATATTAATTTTATTAAAAGATTCCCGTTTTCTTTCACAGCTTGTTAATTTGTAACAATAAATCGGTCCTAAATCCCTCCCAGCTGAACGAAGAATGTTGACGGAATCTAACTTCTTATGAAGTCTGTTTATATTCTCAAATATTTCCATGATACATCATACGAAATTTGGTGGTACTGATTGAAAATTGCAGATTCGAAATGAGAAAAAAGAGAACTTTTTATGTGACTTCTATACGGAAATTCCGATTTCTTCCCAACCCCATTTCCATTTTTAACTGCAGCAGAGTAAAAGAAGTATACAAAATTTGATGACATTAATACATCACAATGGCTGAAAACATCCTTTCCAATTTAAGGATATGACATTTAATGAGTTTCTTGCATAATGAGAACAGGCTGTAACTAGAGAGATGCGCTTAAACAATTAGGACAAACATTAGCTGCTTAATAATATTAGTCTTTCTAAATTGAACTCTCATACTGCTCTGATGTTTTAAAAAATGCAAACGACACAGAAGTAAGAATCAAAGTATTTCCATATGTTGCTTTCTATAATTGATTTTTTTTATAGTTTTTCGACATGGGTTTATCTGTTAGTGCTTGTGTATGTCAGGAGTATGTATCTAGTTTCTTGATTGCATTTTGTCCTGTTGTAGCACTTGTAACCCTAAAAATCAAATAAATAAAATAAAATTCACCTATATGTCCACCTAAAATTGAAAAAAAGTATTTCTTCGCTGGAAATGGGGATGGAGGAGGAGGAGTGTAATGTACTGGTTGGTTGGTTGTGTGAGGTTTAATGGCGCAAGAGCCATTTTTGGCTAAACTGCGCCAAACGTATGGTAGATGAGTGTAATGTACTAAATACAGGGTTAGCCTAAATGATTCATCGGGTTTCAAAGGATTGTTTATTTACAAGTATACGACGTACAAAGACGGGTGATACATGAAAAGATACATACACTCACCAAGTTTCTGGTACACACTATAAATGCTTAATGTGCGCGCCCTTGGTCACCCGGCACACATCCCAACGGTAATCCAGTTCCGTCCAGACGTTCAATAGCACGTTTCCGTCAATGTCCGTCACAGCAACAGTGATGTGTTCCTGCATTGCTAACAGCGTTGTTGGCATTGGGGGTACATAAACTTTGTCCTTCACATAACCCCACAGGAAGAAATCACATGGCGTGAGATTTGGTGACCTGGGGGGTCATGGCAACAGAGAAACATCATCCAGACCAGCGCGCTCTATCCAGCGATGAGGCAGTTCTCTGTTGAGAAAGTCGCTGACAATTGTGCTCCAGTGCAGGAAGGCACGCTGAACGCTCGTAACCGAAGAACACTTCGCCTATTCCAGCACACACATACTCTTCTCCCGCATTGCCGCCATCTTGTACAGTGCCGCTACAGGCCTGCCATCTAGCGAGCACGCGAGCCACGAGGCGGGCTTTTAAACTTGGGGAGTGTATGTATCTTGTCATGTATCACCCATCTTTGTAAGTCCTATACCTCTCAATACACAGTGTTTTGAAACCCGATGAATCATTTAGGCTAACCTGTATTGAAATGAACCATGACTCTTACAGAAAATTAACTGTCTTTGAATAATGTAGTTGTTGTTACCCCAAGTGAGCCTTCATCCTGATTATTTCCAATAAAGAGTTCCTTGCATCCGAAATTTCCCTCAAATACAGCTTTTGTTGGAATCTCTGGAAGAATTTCGTCTCCAAATTGAGGAAGGAAGTCTGAGGGGCTGTTAGGTTTCAGACGGAATTCAGCTTTTACCAATACTTCTGCATCTACTCCTAAAAAAGAAATAGTATATGCATTTATGCAATTTATTGTACATTAATTTTAAATTTGTAAAACTGAAATGTTTATAGAGCTTTCCAAGAAGTCGCGCACAAACTTTAGTTGTTTGTTTGTCAGACAATGACAAACGACTTTTGTTTCGGCCGCTGTTTACAAAACTCGTCTGACGACTGCTATGGAGTGTTGTTCACCGGCTCGTTTGAAAACTTGAGGCAGGATCATTTCAGGCGAGAATGTTTCCGAGAAGGGTGCCTTGGTGTAGAAATACGGCGCTGGAGGGTATGTACTGAGTGGGTAACAATGACTCAGTCGGTAAAGGTTTTGTAAGGACAAAAATTAGTGTAAAGCTGAATTTTCCCCCATTCATAGACCCATACTAGAGAAGTAATTTTACAAAAATCTCCCCTGAGCTCACTCCTAGGCCCCGTCAAAGGTTCAAAATGGCGATATCTAAGGAACGGCCATTATCTGTGTAACTAATGATCGGATCAAGTTCAACTTTTCACTCTTTTGTTTGTTATTAAATAGGCTACAAGAATAGTTTAATTCATATTGAGATTAAACCTAATATTTTTTTATAAATTTAGGAAAATATGTGAAAAGAGTAGGTTCTTTACTTTGAAACTTCTGATTTTTGCCCTATATTTTTTTATATGTCGTATTGTAAAAATCTTTCATGTAAAAGTTATAGCCTACAATTTTTGAATCTACTGATAAACAGTTTTATTTAGATGCGTGCGATGCTGACGCTGGAATTTCATTTAGCTGTTCCATTTTGCTTGGGAGGGGGGAGAAATCAAGTAGGTTCCGCGTGCCACGCGGTTGCCCAGTCATCGCGATCAATGTGACTTACTATACTAAGGCTTAAAAAGTTCATAATCTAATTTGAGAATGAAATGGATGTAATGGGATTACATCTACTACAAGATGAAAAGTAGATGAAAAGGATTATTGTCATTAAGTCAACATTTTAAAACTGCGTTTACCGAGGAGGTAACAATATGTTATAACGACAATATAAAATGATTTTTTACACAATTTCTAATGCTTATGGCTGTTTTGGTTCGGGAGTTCCCCTTAATCCTTTTCACTAAGGGTCATTCCATTATCCACCATTTAAGGATTCGACATGTCTCGGACTAGAAAAACTGGACGCTGTATTAAGGTACCACCACAAAGCTATAAGAGCTTTGAAGCATCATAGACCACCCACTCATTACTAACAAGCAATAAATTTCATTCTCTTTTATCAGGCAGCTCTTTTTATGCTTACATTTTTTGTTTCCATAATATATTCAATTGTTGCTATTTACATTATGTACAGTTTTATTCTATTTAAGATGGATGCCCACCATCTTCAGCAAAATTAACAATACAATCAAATTTGTATCAGAATCCACGACTGCAACGTTTGAACTAAAATTATTTTGGTCTACAGCTGTCATTAAAATGTCCTCTTTGGTATCTTCTTCCTCTGTAATCACCCTTAGTCCATAATTTTGAAGAGCAAGCTTCAATTTCCTGCTTTTATCAAAATATATTTTTCCGTGAAGATGGTGGTGCTATTTTTTTCAACAGTCATATACAAGATAGAAACATTGACCAAAAATTGAAAGAAGCCAATGTAGAAAATTGAACTGATCGAATGTTCCCGACAACTGCTATTTACCAATGCATTGACAGACTGTGATACCCCCTCTTGTTTTTATGGTATAGGAAAAATTAAATAATGTATGTGACCAGAAACTCAAAGCTTGGTTTAGAATTTTCTGGAAGCCACCTCATCGAAAGGCGAATTGTTGGCTGTTGGAGGGAACCTTGTGTTGTATTCGTATAGGCTCAAAAAATATTCTATGCTGAACGAGGTCCGTTATACAGATTTGTGACTGACAAAAAAAAGTACGCCAAACCAAACCCAACAACGGGTTGACCTTGACCATTTGTTGGTTGCACATTCATGCATATACGAACGCAATTACTCAAGAACGCACCCAGATAACAAAGAAAGCTTGTCTAAAAGGTTTTGGAAACCCTGTCGTCAGCAAGGGTGAAGGGTTGTCTCAAAGGTTTTCATCACAAGGGGTTGAACCTTTCGGCAAGGTAGCGGAAAGGTTCGTTAGTCAACTAGAAACAAGGTTTTCTGTAAGATTTCCCCAAGCTTTTATTACAAGCTTGTTTCAGGCCTTTCAAAAGGTTGTTAAGAACCCTCTTTCGGCGGACAAAATACAATCCCCCTTTCCCTCTACAAAGCCGTACTCCTACAGAGGCGCCAAACACCTTTTTTATCCCCTTTCTTCTCAAGTCATCTGAGTGTTATCTCTGGGATGTCAACTAATTATAGATAAATTAAGAAGCTGAATTATTAATTTAGTTAATACAATTTTTAATTGACCTTACTTGTATGATTTCGTTGTAGATTGTGACAGGACTTCAAATTCCTCCGAGCCGGGGATCGATCCCGCAATCACAGAGTTGGAAGGCAAACGTAATAACCACTATACCGGATGGGGCTACACACGATGGGACAAGTTGGTTCATGAAAAGCTTTCCTACGTCAATTTTTCGGGAATGGTTTCCGAAACTGTTTGCGCGGAAATGCTTTCGCGGACAGCCTGTGGAAAGTGAAATGGCAACCTTACCGCAACCATCTTTGCTATCTGGGCAACAACGTATATGAGTGAATTTTGGCGTATCGTCTTTTCACCGCAATTGGAGATCTGTTTCAAATTTATAACCCAATCAATCAAAAAGAAGACGTCCAATATGCGTTCGCGGTTTTCTTCACCATACTCGGAAGCACAAAAAGCTCCATATTTTGTTAGTATAAAAGGAAGTTTATTTGAGAACACTAATGCTCTTTTGTGGATTGTCCAGAAATTAATTTTTTTCAATCCTCAGTTTTTCCAGTGTAATTTTGAAAGCACAGAGATTTAATTATTTCAGAAATTCAACAGCCCTTCTTCAAGTACACATTAAAAAGTTACATTCGAAAGCGCTAATCCATAATTCTATTTCGGAAAACTGGCTAGGAACAACCATATTTCTGTTTATAAACAAGCAGACCTACGTTGATACTAGAAGTAACTTTATAACTGCATTGTATTAAGTGTTGGCACTCATATATACTTGATGGCGCTTCTCAGTACATAACTAATTACTAATATAATAGCCCAGATCCTCCGGTAACGCTCTGAAGTCACCAACAAGAAAACTCGCGCCATAGCACTACGAGACGCTAAACAGCATTATTTCATTGTTAAAGAATCTAAATTTCGGTAATTTTAAATTTAAAAGAGTAATTGTCTTTCTAATTTCAAATTTAATAGCTCTAAAATAGTGAAATAAAATTTGCTATCCATTGATATAAAATTTATTTCTCTATGATCAATAGTTCCCGAGAAATTTTAAATTATATTAATCCTATATTTCAAATTAATTTCTCAATAGAAAGTAGTAAATTACGTCAGTGGTATATCATGCGCGTGATATAGTTTGGACGCCAAATTGTATCTGAATGCAATCGTGGCGATGTTGTTTTCTTCCCAAGAATTAAATTAGCCACCAGTGACGTGAATCTATCATTCGTTCTCAACCGCCGCCAGTTCCTGTTAATTCTAGCTTACACGATGACTATCAACAAATCGCAGGGGCAAACTTTCGATCATGTTCGAATTTACCTCGATGAGCCTGTCTTTTCACATGGACAGCTCTATGATGCACTTTCAAGGTCTAGGATTCCCAATCACGTTAAAATTTACACAAAGACATCTGAAGTACAAGGAAAATTATTAAACAACGAAAAATACTTCACACGGAATGTTCTTTACCAAGAGGTTTTTTGAATAAAGAAATATTTAAATAATATGTAAATAAAAAAAAGTATTTCCTGTCATTAAACATATGTTTATTTTATTTGTTTTTAATCAATGTTAAACATTTCTCTCGCGTATATATCTATTTCAACACGTCAAATTTGAAGGGAAATCTCTCGAATGAAGAGGCAATTTGCACCCGTCAAACCATGACGGGTGATTTTCTAGAATAAAAAGAAAAGAAATGTTAGTGTGAAAGAGAAGCAAATAATTATTTCAACAAAAAACCTAACTTTTCAAACATCTAGTGACGAATCCAGGATGATCTGTAATTTTATAAGTGTCGTTGGCGCAGTTGACTTCCTTCGCTATTTCTTGGGCGAGCACAAGATTCTGTGACCTATTTTCTGTCTCCAAACTAACAGGTGCTCCGCTCTGCATTATTTGTCTGCTGTAGAGGCCTTCAGCCAGCGGAGAAACGGAGAGATATCCAACCACCTTTGAACCAGCACTTTCGCCGGTAATGGTGATTCGTGTGGGATCTCCGCCGAAGCAAGCAATGTTTCTCTTCACCCACTTCAGTCCTTCGAGTACATCCCATAGTCCTATAAAAAGGATAACATTCAAGGTGAGCACAAAAATTGGGGAGGGGGTGATAAGAGGAAAAACAAGGAAAAGAATTTGTCATAATATCTCCAGCAGCAGCGAATTCTGTTATTCTAGAATATTACAAGTTATGCCGCGAAAAAGAAGACAGTTCTCTTAGACAGTAACTGAAAATCAGCTTGCTGCAATGTAGATAATCAATCTTAACGGTAATCAAAACTGGAATTTTTATGTAAGCTGCCAAATATATCTTTCTTTGAATTTATGAAAGAAAAATTTTGCCGTGTTTCGCACATGCGCATTTAAAAATTATATACTATAAATACTCATATTTCCTCGAATATTCAAAGTATTTATTGTGAATTTTAATATAAGGCGCTAGCATATTGTCACATGTATACTGTAGGTTTCGTATAATTTGATTGAAAACTCTGCATGCTGTAAGCAAAAAAAAAAAAAAAACTCTATATTTTCCGGAATATATATGGTGCTTTTATGAAAATGCTTGTAAGTATCGCGAATTGCAATCAGAACCATTGATGAAAGTTACAAATCATTATCAGATTTCTGTGAAATGGAATGAGCCCAAGCTCTTTTTCATCAATTTCAGGTTAGTCTCCTAAACGCCCTCGTGATTGATTCATTGTAAAATGCGAGCTTAGGTTTATTCTTTACATGATCGAAGTTCAAGGACAGTTCGTCCTGCCTTCCTGGGGAAATTCGAATGTGTCCGGATACTTTTGATCATAAAATGTAGCAACGAACTCAGCTCAAGTGACATCACATTTGTATGAAAAAAATAACGCCACATTTCATATAATTGTACTTGGTCTTATCTTGAGTTTTGATGTCATATCTATTTTACTTGCTAAAGACGCGCAGTAGGTCCAAATTCAAAATAGCTCGATGCATCTGATGTTTGTCACGTGAGCATGACTTGACATCATACTGCTGAAACTTATCAACACCAAACACAAAAAAATTATCTAAACCATACAATACTGCCGCTGGATTTTCAAAAAGAGACATTAGGTAACAAATTATTGAAATTTTTGTTACGGCAATTTTCTGTTCACGAATATCGTAACAATATGCATGCTTTAAATGTACGGCTTGCCCTAGCAATCTTTTCTGTCACCAGGAAACTCACGCAAAATGTTTATTCTACGTTTGTTTAGTGGAAAATTATTTATGAAATTTTCATTTTTGTCCTAGTCGTAATTATAATCAAGTTAAAAAATTCTTTATGACAATCATAAAAAGAATATATATATATATGTATACAGCCAAACCCCGGTATAACGAACCCTAAACGGACCGACTCAGAAGTTCGTTTTAACCGAGGTTCGCTATATCCGTATTTGCAAAAAAAAATACCCTAACATGCTCAGATACTACTTCTATAATAAACTTTTTAATAACATAATATTTTCATTAGTAATTAAGGACAAATAAAGTATTAAATAATTCGCTTGCCTACGTTAGCCATGGTCACTGCAAAGTTCACATAATGATAAGCAATTAAACTAAAATGGCAGAGAAAACACGTGATTGCTCCTATGTCGTCTGACCAGAAAGTCCTGCCCCTTCCTTGGTTGACACCCGGCCAAGTGTCCACAAGGGAGAGGAGGGGAGATAGAAACTGTAAAGAGCCTTGCCTATTGTTCCTTTGTCCCACTTATGGGGTTAGCAGCGACTCTAACAAAGGTACAATAGGCGAGGAATGCGGTCCCTGGACCAGAGTATTTCATGCAAAAGGGGTAACTCTCGTAGAAGTTGTGTTGACTTGAGCACAATTAGTAAAGAATGCCCCTTTGGGCAAGTTAAAAGTATGAAGCTTCAGAAATTTTCAGTTCGCTATAACCGAGTCTCTAGCGTTTGCTGTTCGTTGTAAAAGCATGAAGATACATTATTAACATAGGGCTTCAGTTGGGACCATGTAAAAAGTTCGCTGTAACCGAAGGTTCGTTATATCCCGGGTTCGCTATATCGCGATTCGACTGTATATGCAAAAGAGGACAGCATGTGTGTGTGTATGTGTCTGTGTGTTGATTTATTGGTTCTTTATGCACGCCCACACCTTTGGATTTTCGGCGACCAAATCTGGCACAAGAGGGAGCTAACGCCGTAAAAATTATTTTAAAATTCGAAATATGTTTTTATTAGCTTATATACCTGGCGTTGCTTGGGATATAAATATTTTCAAGTCTAAGTACTTATAACACTTTAAACTTAATTAAACAGTTTTTCACTGTAATGTACCTCGTTGACTTTCTTTTGCCCACTCTGTGTCTCTGACCCCTCGCTCAGCAGCTAAACTGACCTCTTCTTTTTGTCTCTGTAATTCGAATCACTTCACACGAGTCTGACAACCCTTGGAATTCCATCTTCCCAACCCCATCATTTCTACGGACACAACAGAATTACTTCATATTATGCTTTTATGGCTTCCCATTCTCTTCTTCTTGGTGTTTGTGTGCCCGACCAGAAACACCATTCCTTCTTTTTCGCCTTAGGCCCTCTCCCTTCAGTAGGAATGGGACTCGGTTAACTTTTAATGGCTTTACATACTGACAGTGGCGTAAAGATTGTAAGTGACCTCCGGGTCATACCATAATTTGCTTCTCCCCCCCCCCACACACACTTCATCATAAGAGGCTTAACTTGCTTGAACGACACTCTGGACATGGTAATTTTAGACTCCTTATTGTATTTGACTTTAAAAAGTGACACAAACAATTAACGCTTTGTCAACATGGTCAGCGGCGCAGAGTGGGTAAGTGACGCCCAGGGAATACGATTTTTTTCCCCCATCGTCATTTGCTTAGCAAGCGCAAATGCTCTCGGGGCCTGGTATTATTTTTACACCCCATAAAAACTCGCATAAATACAGTAATGTTTTGTCGCCATGGCGCCCCTAAAACTCGGATCTGCGACATCTATACTTCACTGACTCCCCGGCCTCTACGCCGCTTCACACTGATTAGGATCATTTAAAAATTTGTGAAATTTAAACGAAACATCGCGTAGTAACTAAACTAACGTCATTGGATATTTGAGTGCATATTAAAAGCTACAAAATGAAAACGAAAGTTAAGTGCAGGCTACGAAATAACAGCGGAAGTAAGAAGTCTACCTCGACCAAAGAAAGCAATATTTTCTTAACTTTAACAATGATAAAAACACGTGAATAAAGGATTTTATGAAATAATAAATTGGTTTGAATTTATTTTTATAACAATAAAAGCATTGTTACAAATTGAGTTTAAAATGAATTTTGAAACGTCAATTACAGTTAGAGAAAAAACTGTACAACAATTAAATTGTTATCATTAAAGATATAATTTTTTGCTCTTTATCTCTTTCGGGTTCATTGGTTTCTCAGTGAAACCACACATTGATCTTTTTTTTATTACGCATGGGCGAAACGTAGCGTAATTTTTCTTTCATAGCTTAAGAGCCAGATATGTAGGCCAACTTATATAAAAATTCCAGTTCAATACCGTTAGTATCCACAAAGATATCGGCATTGATAGAGCTAAATTGATTTCGATCTCTAAGAGAAACAAAATGATGAGGGTTCTTGCACAAAGTAATATTTTTAAAATTGAATCTTTGAAAGTAATATTGAATTTTACGAAGATTGAATATCCTGAATATTCACGTATACTTATAAATTAAATACGTAATTTAAATTGCATTTCGTTGATAACTTATTCGGAGGAAAAAACCCTTTACCGTTCATTGGTTTCACTGTGAAACCACAAATTTCTTGAAAGTCAAAAATGCTAAATTTTTTTCCTTTACATATCCACATGTCTAATACTCATTTTTGAAATAAATTTGGTAATTTTCAAAACGAAACATGTAGTGAACTTGAAAGGATTAAGGTGATGTAAAAATAATTTTTTCAAGATAATTATTTCAGAAGTTTTTGTTGGAAAATGGTTAAAAATAGTTTAATTTTTGTTATTTAATTAAATAAATAAAACTCAGTGTTAATATTAGCGGTGTTAGCTCTCTCTTGTGCTAATCCATCACTGTGCCAAATTTGGTCGCCGTAAGTCCAACGGTGTGGGCGTGCATAAAGAACTAATAAACGAACACACACACACACATGCTTTCTTCTTTTATATATTTTTATTTATTTAATTAAATAACGAAAAAGAAGCTATTTTTAACCGTTTTCCGACAAAAACTTCTGAAATAATTATATTGAAAAAATTATTTTTACATCACCTTCAAGAACAAAAAATTATCTTTTTAATGATAACAATTTAATTGTTGTACAGTTTTCTCTCTAACTGTAATTGACGTTTCAAAACTCATTTTAAACTCAATTTGTGACAATGCTTTTATTGTTATAAAATCAAATTCAAACCAATTTATTGTTTCATAAAATCCTTTATTCATGTGTTTTTATCACTGTTAAAGTAAAGAAAATATTGCTTTCTTTGGTCGAGGTAGACTTCTTACTTCCGCTGTTATTTCGTAGCATGCACTTAACTTCCGTTTTTATTTCGTAGCTTTTAATGTGCACTCAAATATACAATGACGTTAGTTTAGTTACTACGCGATGTTTCGCTTAAATTTCACAAATTTTTAAATGATCCTAATCGGTGTGAAGCGGCGCAGAGACCGGGGGGTCAGTGAAGTATAGATGTCGCAGATCCGAGTTTTAGGGGCGCCATGGCGAAAAAACATTACTGCATTTATGCCAGTTTTTATGGGGCGTAAAAATAATACCAAGTCACGAGGTCCATTTGCGCTTGCTAAGCACAGATGACGACTAGGGTAAAAAAATCCTATTCCTTGGGCGCCATTTACACACGCTGCGCCGCTGACCATGTTGACTAAACGTTAATACGTTTGTGTCACTTTTTAAAGTCAGATACAATAAGGAGTCGGAAAAATACCGTGTCCAGAGCGCCGTTTACGCAAGTTAAGGCTCTTATGATGAAGGGGAGGAGAAACAAATCATAGTGTGATCCGAGCGCCACTTACCCTCGTTACGCCACTGTCAGTATGTAAAGTCATTAAAGGTTAACCGAGTCAGATTCTTACCGAAAGGAGAGGGCCTAGGGAGAAAAAGAAGGATTGATGCTTCCGGTCAGTCACACAAACACCAGAAAGAAGAGAATGGGGAGCCGTATAAAGCTTGATATGAAGTATTTCTGTTTTCTCCGTAGCAATGATGGGGATGGGAAGATGGAATTCCAAGGGTTGTCAGACTCGTGTGAAGTGGTTCGAATTACAGAGACAACCAGCGGGAGTGGTCTCCCCTAAACTTTCTCGTATACTTTCTAAGTGGAGATTCGTCAAAATCTCGAGTTCGAATTTTTTTGACGATTACAATACTTTCTCTTTGTATACTTCGTATACGAGAAAGTAAAACAAAAAAAAAGCAAAAAAAAAAAAACCCTGAAATCAAATATCTGTTGCCACGTTTCAAAAAAATATTACTTTGAAGCAGGCGCGATAAAATAGGCAATGCAATGAATACTAAAGCGAAAATTCTGCTTTGGAATTGAATTCCCAAGAAAACAATTTATACTACCACAACCGTAACAATTGCAAAAGCGCGTGAATAAAAGATTTGCTGAAATAATGAGATCGGTTTGATTTACAACAATAAAAAAAATATTAAAAATTGATGTTTGAAAACATTATTTATTGTTGTAAATAAAATTTACAACAATAACAGATTGCTACCAATACGCATGCGCACGAGAATCGGATTAAAAGAAATTGAATATGCAATTTGAACGCCTCTTTTTGACGGATTTGGCTCAAACTTTTATACGGACCTACATTCATAACGATAAAACTGTGTACCAAATTTTATCCATTTAGCTATTCAAGTTTTTGAGTTATAGCGTTCACATGACCGCGGACAGACAGACAGACTTCCCGTGGATGGATTCTGTCCAAAATTTGATAGAAACCTACAAAGTATGTTCAAAGACCACATACCAAATTTCATCCCCGTAGCTCTAATAGTTTTCGAGTTATCGTGTTCACAGGCAGACAGACATAATTCCAAAATTGTGTTTTTCGGACTCGGGGGAGGTCTAAAACGTGGAGATTCGTCAAAATCTCGAGTTCGAATTTTTTGACGATTACAATACTTTCTCTTTGTATACTTCGTATACGAGAAAGTAAAAAGAAGAGGTCAGATTAGCTGCTGGTCGAGGGGTCAGAGACACAGGAGAGGCCAAAAGAAAATTAACGAAAGCCGTTACAGAGAAAAAACTTTTTAATTAAGTTTAAAGTGTTATAAGTACTTAGACTTGAAAATATTTCTACCCCGAGCAACGCCAGGTATAAGCTAGTAAATAATAAAAATGCAAGATGACTAAGTTTATAATTTGGTATTCTTACCAGCATTTCCAGGTGCATCCTCAATACCTGAAGTGAAAAACCCAAACAATC